>PVKE010005482.1:0-58804 GCA_004027555.1 Craseonycteris thonglongyai
AGGGTGCAGGTGCGGGGCAGCTAAGCCCAGGCAGAGGGGAGTTGCCTCACTGCCAACAAGCCCCGAACACAACACTTTTTGTAACTAGGGGTCTGAAAGAGTAGAGGAGGAAGTGGTACAGGTAAAAAACAAAACAAAACTATGGCATCAGAGCAGAGAAAAGTGTCCCCTGGGAAGGAAGTGAAGGAAGCATGTCTCAGCTCAGGCCCCTGCTTAGGTGGCCTCTGTGTGAAAGTGCCAGGGCTAAGTGTGTAGACACACACACACTGTTGGTGTGGGGAGGGGCCCTGAGTCCTTGATAGTAACACTCCCGGGAAAGTGTAAGGCAGAGCTGCACCCTGACCTCAGTGTGGGCAGGGCTTTCTCCTGTGAAACCTGCTAAGAACAGCTTCTATATCTCTCTATGGTCAGAACTGAAAGGTGCCACAGGATTTGGACCTAAAGCCATGCCCTCCACCAAATAGCACTGTCTCATAAGACTGTGTTCTTTAGGCTCCGATCACCTATTTTTAACATTTCACATGTTGAGTATTCCCATTCTTGGCTGCTCACTTACTTCCACCATCGCTTTTGTCGTAGCTCTAAGAGCTATTCCAGTGGAGTTCCCATCATCTCCTGAGAGCCTTGCCAGGATCTTACGTCTCTAGTCTTGAGTGAATACTATGAAATCCATCAGCTCTCATTATTCATCCTGATGGTCTAGCCCTCATGATCTAACACCCCAGAACTGACGTTCACCCATCATGTCGTGATCTACCAGCCCTTCGTATTAAAAATATTAGAAACTTGTGAAAAACTGGAAAGTATTTATAACTTCAAAATGTTTTAATTGAAATGACTGTATTAAATTGTATTTATGTTCTGTTATATTTTTAGGGCCTTGTTGTGATACCCTAAAATACCAATATTTTAAGTATGGAAAAGGGAATAATACTTTTTACAAAGGTTGTCTGGAAAGTAGCCAGCCATGTCACTGTTCTCATTATATTGACAATGGCTGAAGGTTTTTTAGAAAGCCCTCATATACCTTCTTTACATTTGAGGCAGTTAAAGCATAAAATCATTCCCTTTATCTTCTTAATATGTTTAAGTTCATGCACATTCCCATAACTGCTCTGCACCAAAGTATAATAGTGTCTGTACACTGGTAAGTAACAATAACTTGAATTTATCAAGGGAAAAGGAATGTATAGATAAATAAATATTACTTTATAAAATAAGCTAACTTATTTCTTACCATTTTATTGGTAGAGAAATAAAGGTTTACCAAGTTAACCTTTTGGCATGGATGAGACATTGCAGTGGCTTCTGCCAAACAACCTTAAAATTTTAATTGTATGAAAATTCACCGAGAGCGCTGAGGGCACCTCTGAGCTTCTGGCTATAATTCTCCATAGCAAATCCTATGACAGTAGTTGTCCTGGAGACATTTCTCAAGGATATTTGTATAGCAGACAGCCTTGGGAAATGAAGACAGTGTCTTCCTCACGGCTAGAGGGCAGATGTGTTTGCTGTTCCAGATTAGAGGTAACACGTCCTTCTAAGGAGAAAGTCTAGGTGGGTTTGCTACAAGTCCTCTGTTTGAGATTAGGGCTTCCTAATCTGTGCTCATCAGCCATGACAGGAGCCTACTGTGTGCAGGATCCAACTAGGTCAGCTTCGATGTTACTCCCATAAGACTTCAGCAGTGTTTCCTGTGCCACATCACGATCACAGAGGCTTACACCCACAGGCAGGTATTACCTCGCACTTTCCACTGGCCACGGTCCAGGCACAGCTTAGCATGGCTCTCTGCTCACTGTCTCATAAGGTTGCCTTGAAGGTGCCTGCCAGGGTGCCCTGACATCTGAAGGCCCAGCAGAGAAACGATCTGCTTCCAGCGTCATTCAGGGTATTGGCAGTTACTTCTGGCTGTCTGACTGAGGACACTTGTTCTATCTGCTGTTGACCGGAGCTGCCCACAGCTTTTAGGACTGCCTGCTTCTCCTTGACAAGTGAGTTTTCCAATGTGGTGGTTTAGTTCATCCAGCCCACAAACCAGATTAGTCTCCCGCTTCTCTTGGGTAAGGCAAGGGCTTACTTTATACAGTATAAGCAGAGGGGTGACACAGTGTAAGCAGAGGGGTGATATGCTGTCACCTTTGCCATGGGATGTAACCTAACCATAAAAGAACTACCCTATCATGTTTGCTATATGCTATTGCTAAAAGCAATCCATGGATTTCTCCCACACTCCAGGGGAGGGATGGCACTGAAGCATGAACATCAGGAGATAGGAATCATTGTGGGGTGACAGGGTCACCTTACGGTTTGTCCATCACAGGGCACAAGGAAAACAAGGCACAATTTGAAGCTCATGCTGCTTACTGGGCTGTAAGTAACAAAGTCCTTTGTCTCTGACTCGGAAGCCCTATGTATTCTGCCAGCGTCTCTGAGCCTTTGGCTGGACAATTGATTAGCTTACAGTATGATAAAATTCTCAGAATCTTTACACTGTTTAACATGATTTCTTTCTTATCTGGTTCTGAATATATTCATAGGCTACTGAGAGTTAAGATATTCTTATCCTGGCCCATTTACCCCCTTATTGGTAGAGGATTCTCCAGAGAGAAAAAAAATGTATATAACTCATAGTATCTCTGTCTTCATTACCACAGATGCTCAAAAACTTTATACGTCTAAGGACAAATACAGTGGGAAGCTGGTAATGCACATCCAAGTCTTTACCTATATAAGGGTTCTTCAATCTATGGCTTTAAATTTTAAACCAACACTTGTGGAGTATAGTGACCTTACCAGTTTACTTAATTTGAATCTTTTTAGACCCCTAGAGTACAACCAAAATGACTGTGGGAAAGGTAATATACCAGAAACTCAGTCATGAAATTTATGGTCAGTGACCTGAATGGAAATATAATTGCTCCTTTCTAAACTCAACAGATTCTCATATAATTTTTTAAAGAGTTTAACAATGTATGATGTCTTACTAGAACCAATAAATACACCATCAGGGTGGTTTTGAGATGCAGATTGCTTTTAAAATAGGACGGAAATAGCTGAGTTTTCCACAGACTACTTAGCAATATGAGTTCAAAGATCACCAGTTGAATGGCCCATAAAAGGCCCATTATGTCATTTTATATGCATCTATCTGCCAAGCACTGAAGATCATAATAAGAAATTAAATAGTTTAAAGGAGATAAAGTTGTGAAAGTTAAGTGGCGAGACAATACAATGCTCTGCTGATAGAGAAGTTATTTCAACAGTTTATAAAGTGTTGAGGGCTCTTTTCCAGCTTGGCTTAAGCAAGTCTTGTGCTTCTATACAAAGAAATACATCATATCGTTCATCCAGGTGTATTCTGTATCCATACTTCTCCACGATTCTCTTCTACATTCTCCTTCCATGAGCATTCCAGATTTTGACCATAGTGGCCGCTCATTGCCATTCAACTGAGACAAAAGTCTTCTTTCCTCATGCTGCAGGAATCCTCTTGCTAGAGCTGGGGAAATGTAAAAATGACTCCCTTCCCGATTGCCTTACTTTTCTTCAATCCCCAAAGCTCCAGGTCACATGGCATTGCATCTGACTGAGATGTGCCTTTCCTTTTCAACACCTCTCTAAGCAATCAATTTTGGAAGGCCCAGGAAAAAAGGAAAAACGTCTCTGTTGTTTTTTGTTTGTTTGTTTTAAAGATTTATTTTATTGTTTTTGACAGAGACAGAGAGAGACATAGGCAGAGAGAGACAGAGAGAATGGGGAGGGCCCAGAGCAGTCTCCATAGTTATATACCATCAGGTTTTCAACATGGTTTTGTTCCACACAGGTGGGCGGGGGCTGCACAGGGCAAGAACTGGGCTGGGGGGTCTCCTGCATGGGAGGCACATCCCCTCAAGCTAGGGGCCCAACTGGTGGGCAAGAACCGAACGGGGGACCTCCCGCATGGCAAGCACACCCCAGTTCAGCATATGGGTCCGCATGGACCAGGGCCAGGATTCGATCCTCGGTTCCCAGGGCCACAAAGTGAGCACTTAACCTGCTGAGCCATCCTGGCTTTATATATATATATACTTTTATGAACCACGTGGTTACTGGTTTTTTAGTGACTGAGTTCATTTCCACTATACATCTCCACTTGTCCATCCACCTCAGAATCCTCAGTGGCTTCCCATTATGTATGTATTTGGCAATGATTCCCAAGCTTAGAGTATAAGAATGTCTCCTGGCTGATCTTATGAGAGAGAGACTTTCAAGCCCATGCTCACAGTGGTTAAGCCATAATTCTGCATGGTCTTTGCAGAAAACATGTTTTGAGTTCCTACCTCACAATGAAAAGGTCCAGTGTTCAATTCCTGGCCTTGGTACAAGCAAACCTCATATGCTGAACTGAGATGCAACTGGTAATCCACTGGTAATCTCACCTTCCACATGGGAGGCCCCAATTTTGGTTCTCGCCTTGCACCACCCCACATCCACCTGTGTGGAATGAAACTATGTCACAACTTATGATGTACAATTATGGATATAGCTCCAGGCCCCCTCCTTCTCTCTCTCTCTCTCTCTCTCTCTCTCTCTCTCTCTCTCTCGCTCGCTCGCTCTCTCTCTCTCTCTCTCTCCTTCTCTCAAACAATAAAATAAATCTTTTAAAAAAATTTACCAAAGAGCGGTATCTTGGTAAATATTTAGCAACCAACTGTCCAGGAAAAAAGAAAGAAAGAAAGAAAGAAAGAAAGAAAGAAAGAAAGAAAGAAAGAAAGAAAGAAAGAAAGAAAGGAAGAAGGAAAAAAACAGAAAAAGAGAAAACAGGAGAGAGATTGAGAGAAAGAGAGAGAGAGACAACACTGAAAATTTGCCAATTCCCAACCTGGCCAATATTAAGCTACCAAAGTGATGTCAGTGGAGAAAATTTTGGATAAAAATGCACAAAATTAGTCCTTCTGAACCATCAGGGGTTAGCTCCAGCACCCCAGCACTCCATGGTGAGTCTACTTCTGCTAAATTATTGCACTCGTGTGATATCATTTACTGCTAGTATCCGTGCTTTACTTGCCTGCCCTCCCTGGAATGCAGCACTTCCTTTTCTCTCTGCCTGATTATTTCTTACTAGGGATGCTAATAATCCATCTGGGAAGCTACTGTCCAAACAGCAATGCCAGATGCTCCTGTAGTTAGGGGTGAATATTTCTTTCATGTGTTCACCACATTTCAGTGCAATTGTCTTTTTAAATGTCACGTTGGCCTTCAACTGAGTCATCAGGAACTATATCTCATTTATCTTACTATCACGATAGTGCAACCAAGTGTATGCACTAAATATTTATTTGTAAAACTCATAATTTGCCATAAGGAATTAATACTGAGTCAATAATTTTAATATTGATTTAATATTGAGACATTTAAAAGGCATCAAAGAGGAGTTGGGATAGGTTGTAAAGTGACTACTAGATTATAAAGGGGTAGATAATTGAAAAAAAAATATATATATATATATATCTCCTGCTCAGAGAAGTCAACTGGTAAATTTTTGAGGTGGAAAGAACACTGGTTGGTTTTACAAATAGTATGATTATATTTCATTCCTACTAATCACATTTATAATTATACCAGCCAAGAATAATGAGAGTAATCAAATTTCAGGCTTTAATGCATAAACCTGAGATCAAGGAGAAGGAATTACCCCCTGTGTTATTTTCCTCATAGTTAAAGAAGCTAGTCAATACTAAAATCTAAATGTGAAACTAAACAGTATAAGGAAAACATTATTAGTAAATATATTTTTATAGTAAAATAATTGCAGAGTATATATTTTTTAGTTTTTGTATTTATTCTTTTAGTTTTCTTCTATAGGATGTAATATTGTAAATGTTCTCCAGCTTTCAATTCAGATGTTAGAACAGAAACTAACTCCATGGATACTTCTCTGATACTTTTATTTTTATTTTATTGTTTTGACAGAGAGAGAGAAACAGAGAGAGAAAAAGTGAAGGGGGTAGGCCCATAGTTGTAAATCACTAGTTTTCAACATAGTTTCATTCCACATAGGTGGGCGTGAGGCTGCAAAAAGTAGGAACTGGGCCGTGGACCTCCCACATGAGAAGTACACACCAGTTCAGGGAGTGGGCCTCTATCCTCAGACCTTAGGGCTGCAAGATGAGCACTCAACCCACTGAGCCACTTTGTCATCATCCCCTACTTCTCTGATACTATTATATGTGTGTCTCTAGAAACAATTTCATAAAGTAATAGCCTGAGTATTCCCAATTCACACAAGCAATGAATTAGCATTACCACAGTAATTCACAATAAGAAATATGAAGAACAAACTGAAGGACTGAGCATCTTTTAAACATATCTTCAATTTTTAGAAGTTACCAACATAGAGGATAAGCTGGGTGAACTGAGAAGACAACTTTTGAGAATATAAATGCATTTTACTTTATATTAATGCTTCCTGCCTCCACTTTTGTTGTTTATGATACCAGCTATTAGATTCAGGGATCTGATGAGAAATTTAAGTATTCTCATTCAAATCCTTCATTTCACTGATGAAGATAATAATGCTCAAAAAACCTATTTGGGGGGAAGCCGGGATGGCTCAGTGAGTTAAGCACTAGCTTCGCAGCCCCAGGGACCAAGGATCAAATCCCAGCCCCGGCCCGTGTGAACCCATATGCTGAACTGGGGAGCGCCCCCAGTTCGGTTCTCACTGGGGTGAGACTCCAGCCCAGTTCCTGCCCTGTGCAGCCCCTCTCCCACCTGTGGAATGAAACTATGTGGAAAAACCAATGATGTGCAACTATGGAGACTGTTCTGGGCCCTCCCCCCTTCTCTCTGTCTCTGTCTCTGTATCTCTCTGTCAAAAACAATAAAAAAATAAAAAATAAATCTTTAAAAAACCTATTTGTTGGGGGGGTGGGGTGGGGGGTCTCACCACACTTTAACACACTTTTATTCCCAGTGTTCAGTAGAAAAATTAGCTTTGAATTCCTACTTCTGTTTTATGTGTTTCTTTAGTTCATCCACTTTTCTTCTGTCCTGTCTTTTTCTTCATCATGAGAACTGTGTTTTCCCCAATAAATAAAGTTAAGAATGTTCTGCTGGATGTTTTGTAGCAAGATTAAACCCCTGCTTAGGTTTACTGACATTCTTCAAACTTGGATTTGAATTTTGTTTCAATTTTCCTTTATTACCACAGTGTACGACTTTTTAGTTTTCTTCCCATCAGTTCAGAATCATTTCATTTCAGAGCAAGAGGAAAAGTATCTGTATACTCAGAGTATATACATAGCCGAATCTCCTGCTGACTCCTGTACTGAGTCTGTCATCATCTTTAGTGCTGCAGTACTCCCATGGTCCAAAAAGTGTTCCTCAACAGTAGATTCTTCAATTCTGTATGGGAGATTCCCCAGAACGCGTGCAGACACTGGTCTCTTGTCTCCGGATGAGGTCCAAGCTGCAAGATCAAGATCACACAGTCAGATTCATATACCAAGTTACAGTTCATCCTGTGTAAAATCCGTATTTCCCTGGACCAATCTAATTTTCTATTTTTTATCTTATAGGGTCTCACTGCTTATGTTATCATGCGTTGGGGATTTAAAATTTTATTCTTTCACTCCATAGCTTTGTGAGTCAGTAAAGTCACTTTATCTCTTTAGACCTATTTCTTGTTCACATCTACAAAATGAGGGAACATGCCTTCCAGCTATCACGTTTTCTAATGTTATGACTCCCAGATTATTAATTCCCCAAACATAGAAAACAGTTTAAACTGAAGAATTCAGAAGCACAGAAGGACAGAAAGGTAACTGTTTGTTTGCACATCTTGAATTGTGGATGACTTAAAATATTTCTTTCTGAAAGTCAAGCCAGCAGATGTCATATGGAGGCACACCAGATAACTGCTCACCAAATATGTATTTCTCTTCCTCCAGGTCACATAAATAGAATTCATATCTCAGCCTCCTTTGAATTTAGGTGTGACTATATACCAATAAAATGTGGCCAAAAAGGAAATGGGTCACTTTATGGCTGACTATCAGACCTTCCCAGCGTGATTCTCTGTGTTTTGCCCCTCGTGTACAAAACTGAAATTCTGTAGGAAAGTAGGTCCAAAAAAAGTAACTAAAACAACAGTGTGGAAGGATAACTATGTGTAGAAGTATCAGTTTCCTGCTTTAGCCTTCACATGAATAAGAAATAAATAAATATTTTGTTAGGGCACTGAAATGTCTGAGTTTTTCTATTAAAGAAGTGACCATTGAGAAGATTATTTTATCTGGTACTTGAGGGTTCTTAAAATTCTATGGTTCTGATGTTGTAATTTGTCAAAACATATGTGTGCCATAAGTACATAGTTTATGTTAAAATAGCACCAAGGCAAACTTTCTGTTTCTGTACATCAGTCATTACACTTAATTCTGAATTAATGTTCTTCAAAAAACATGTTAATTCATCATTTTAATTCAGATTCCTTTTGAAGTTGTCAAAGAATTTAGATATATTAATTAATTACAATTCAACTTTTTCCTTAAGGAAAGTTGTATATTTCCTTTTGCCTCAAAATTGTCATTCATGTCTTGAGCAGTGAGAAAAAACTGAAGGTACCCTCAGAGAAACTTGTTTCTTAATTTCAAATAGATTAAAATATGAACACATTCAAAGAGGTTTAAAAAAAAACAA
Source organism: Craseonycteris thonglongyai (assembly GCA_004027555.1). Lineage (NCBI taxonomy): Eukaryota > Metazoa > Chordata > Mammalia > Chiroptera > Craseonycteridae > Craseonycteris > Craseonycteris thonglongyai. The sequence continues at coordinate 8,683 of PVKE010005482.1, forward strand.
AACATTTTTTTTTCCATATTACCTTCACATCTAGAAAAATTAGGGGAAGCCGGGATAGCTCAGCAGGTTGAGCACTTGCTTTGCAGTCCAGGGTCTGAAGATCACATCCCAGTTCCAGCCCCTGCCTGTATGGACCCATATGCTGAACTTGGGTGCACTTCCCCTGTGAGAGGCTCCCAGTTCGGTTCCTGTCAGAGAGAGCTTCCCATGCGGGAGACCCCCGACCCAGTTCCTACCTGATACAGCCTCACAACCACTTGTGTAAATGAAACTATGTCAAAAACTAATCATGTACAACTAGGGAGACTGTTCTGTGCCCTCCCCCTTCTTTCTCTGTGTCTCTCTGTCTCTCTCTTATCAAAAACAATAAAAATAAATCCTTTGAAAAAATTAACATATGTTCTTATGATAAACACAGTATTTTTGACTGTTGAATATTGTATTTAATGGACATATACTGAAAATGAGAGTGTAAACATTTTAACAACCAGATTTAATATACATATATCCTTTTTTCTATTTCCTTTTGTAAAGTGATAAGGAAAGAAAAAAGGTTTTGTTTAGAAAGCCAAGCCAAAGACCGTAAGGTATTGAACTAATAAAGAGTTTTGAAATTCATATGAATACTATGTATATTAAACAATCAACTGTATTAATAACTAATATTTCCTGTATTAGCATATCAATTTGTCAGAAACTACCTAGTAAACTGAAACAGCTAGTGCAGTATAAGAACTAATAATATAGGGGAAGCCGGGATGGCTCAGTGGGTTAGGCGCTCACTTTGCAGCACCGGGGACCGAGGCTCGAATCCCGGCCCCGGCCCGTGTGGAACCATATGCTGAACTGGGAGCTCCCCCAGTTCAGTTCTCTCTCTGTCTCTGTATATCTCTCTCTCTCTCTTTCCTCTGTCAAAATAAAGAAATAAATAAATATATATTTAAAAAAAAAAAAGAACTAATAATATATAAGGAAATGGTTTACATAGTAACAAACTTATTTTAGAATAATGAGGAGAGAAAACTATATGTTAGTACAGATGCCTTTGAATATATATACATTAATATAAGAAAAGTGAGGTAGTGCTCTTTCTAGAAGGCAGTGGTAGGAGGTTGGCAGCCCACTCACAGCCAAACAATCATTTACTAGTGAACATTATACTAAACAACCATTGAAACCTCAGTAACATATCATAATGTATAGAAAAATGAATTACCTTTTATTCAAGAAAATCCAATAAATCTGATTAGTGAGTTTATAGAATTTGAGCCCTGAGACATTCCCACTGTCTTCTCCAATCCAGTCGGACAGAAGCTCTTCTCTGAGTAGATTCTGTCACGATGGGGCTCTCTCTTGCCCCAGCTACCGGCCTAGGACTACAGTTTCACTACAGTTGGGGCAGCTCAGCAGCAGGTCTCATCCTAGTCAGTTCCACACTATTCTACAAAAGCTAGGTTCTAAGAAAGTGCAAGTGAGGGGACAGAGGCTAACTTTCACTCAGTCCCCATTGTAGGGCAGGCAAACAGCCCCAGATGGGACCTTTTCTCAACAGATAACTAAGCAAATAACAAAGCACAATACAAATAATAACACAACCAGTAAGATCTGAGGCATGGGGTAGTATTAAATGTCCAGAGATGCTACAATATATTATCTAACAACAGTCTCATCTAAGACCTAAGGATATGGTGAAGGGTATCAATATCACAAGTTCTACAATGCGTTAAAGTATTCATTTTTCAACGGAAATGTATACGATGTATGAAGAAACAGGAAAAAACAAACGAGCAGACAATATTGTTTACATTTGAGGGGAAGCCCGGATGTTGGGCTTAATGGACAAAAACTGCAAAGCAGATATTATAAATATGTTGAAAATATAGGAACAACTATGTTTAAAGAAGTTAAAGGAAGGTATAAAGACAATTCTATAACAATTAGAAAAGAACAATAAAGAGTTGAAAACTTTTAAAAATAATCAAGTGGAAATTCTGGAGCTGAAAAGTACAAACACAAATGAAACAGTCACTAGAGTGGCACAACTCAAAAATTGAACTGGCAGGAAAAAATAATTTGTGAGCTTGAAAATAAATGACAAAGATTACACACTGAAGAACAAAGAGGAAAAGGAATAAAGAAAAATGAACATTGTTTTAGAGAAATGTGGAAAACCACTTAGCTCATTAGCGTATTTGCAACAGGAGTGTCAGAAGTGCAGGAGAGAGGAAAAGTAAAAAAATACTTGAAGTAATAGCTGGTTTCCTTTCAAATGTGATGGAAAAGATTAAATTACATATCTCAGAGCCTCAAGGACCTCCAAGAATGGGCTTAATAAATGCAAAGAGATCCACGCCCAGACACATCATAATATAAATGTTGATTCAAAAAACAACAACAACAAAGAAAACAAACAGAAAATACCTTGAAAGCAGCGAAATAAAGCAACTTACCACTTACAATGTATATTCCTCCATTAAGATTAACATCTGACCTGTCTTCAAGAACAATAGAGTCCAGAGGGCAGTGGGTGAAATAATAAATGCCCCACCTTCCAAGAAATACTAAAGGGAATTCTTTGGGCAAAAGCCATGTAAACCCAGATAGAAATACAAATCAACATGAAAAAACAAAGACCACCAGTAAAGGTAATCACGGAACTGTAGAAGGCAGTATAAATTAAAAATGCATAATGCTTTACCTCTTTTAACTTATTTAAAAACCAACTGTATAAAACTATATGTATTATTATATTGTTGAGCCTATAACGTATAGAAATGTAATATATTTAGCACTGACAGCTTAAAGGAGGCGGGTAAAAAGAAAGCCGTTTTGGAGTAAGAAAATGACACCATATGGTAACTAAATCCTTGGGAAGAAATGAAGAAATACAGAAATGGAAAATAATAAGCTTAATATAACAAACACTCTAAATATATACTTCCTCTCCTTTCTTCACTGAACTTCTTTAAAAGACATAAAATTGTAAAAATGAATACCTAAAACAATGTATTAACGGGTTTTAAAATATATAAACTATTCTCTTGACAATGATAGCACCAAAGGGAGAAAAATAGAGCTATGAAGGACAAACATTTTCATATCTAACTAGAATTAAGTTAGTATAAATCCAAAGTAGATTCTGATAATTTACAATGTATGTGGTAAGCCCTAGAGCAACCACTAAAGATGTAACAGAAAATACTACAATGACAAACCCATTAAAATAATTAAAATGTTTCATTAGAAAACATTCACTTAATGTGAAAGAAATAATTAAAAGAGGACTAGAAGAACAAATAAAATATAAAACAAGTTTTAAGAAAGGCAAAATGACAAATATAAATCCAACTATAGAAATGATAAAATTAAGTGTGGAAGGATTTAACAATCTTATCAAAAAACATATTGTGAGACCAGCTTTAAAAAGAAAACTGAATATGCTATCTACAGTAAATAGATCAAAAGTGAAAGGAAAAAACATCATGCAAACAGCAATTATAAGAAAGCTGAAGCATCTATACTAAGTTCAGACCAAAGAGACTGTAAAACTAAAAATGTTCCTAGAGATGATGAGCACCATTTTATAATAATAAAATGTCAATCCATCAGGAAAATATACACATTATAAGCATAAGATATAAAAATCATAATAGCCTGCCCATCGTTCTATTGTTCTTTTTCCTTCCTCTCTAAAATGGAGATAAAGTATCAATTTCTCTCTATTCCTTCCTCACTCCTACCAAGGAAAGAGAGAATTTGAAAATAGACACACAATAAATCTTTATAATTCCAATGATAGTTAAGAATTTTATTAACTAATGTAACACCTTATTTCGTAGCTATATCTGTTATCTTATATATTTTAAAGAATGTGAGGAAATTGGGGTAGCCAGGATGGCTCAGTGGGTTAAGCTCTCACTCTGCATGCAGCCCTGGGGACCAACGATTGAATCCTGGCCCCGACCCATGAGGACACATATGCTGAAATGAGGTGTGCTTCCAACGCAGGAGGTGCCCAGCTCAGTTCTTGCCCCTTGGGTCGGCCCCTGGCTTGAGGGGGTGTGCCTCCTGTGCTGGAGGCCCCCAGCCCAGTCCCTGCCCTGTGTGGCCCCCAGCCCAGTCCCTGCCCTGTGCGGCCCCCACCCACTTCCATGGAATAAAACCATGTCAAAAATTGATGATGTACAACTATGGAGACTGCTCTGGGCCCTCCCCCTTCTCTCTGTCTCTCTCTGTCTCTGTCAAAAACAATAAAATAAATCTTAAAAAAAAAAAAGTGTGAGAAAATTGCATGAGAGTAATTGCTTATGCCACATATGAGGATAATCAACTAGGGTTTGCTCATCCCAGAAAGTGAGAGGTGTTTAATTCTTTACTCATAAATGAGAGAAAAAATGGAGCTTTATGTAGGAATCTGTTAAATGTATTATAATATAGTATGCTAGATTTTATTACTGTACTAATTATTTTGTTCCTTCTCTGTAACATCTCAACTCCTTATTATGTGATCTCCAGTTTCTTCTGTGAGAAAAATCTTTCCCACCGTGTTGATGTTACACTTTGGCATGTGACTTGCTTTAGCCAGTTATATGTGGATGAAAAGGGATTATGCTTCAGAATTCACTAGTCTTTGCACAATTCCATCACAAGAACACCTTAAACTAAATAGATGTAGACTCTTCACCATGAGCTCTGGTATAAGGAAGACACAGGCAACCGGTATCTGAAAAGTTGTAAGCCACTGAGTTGTTTTTATTTCTTAACCAAAGATAGGAAGATTCAATTACCTGTTTTTGAAAATAATCATAAAACGTGAAAATGTAGCCTTTTTATAGTTTTATAAGTGAAGACAAACAATGCTTCCTGACCATCTCTGCTATATCTGTTCACTGAGATCATTGGTGACACTAACATCTTATAAATAAAGACTGAGTTACTCTGAAGCAAAATAACTTCTTAATGATGCTGAGCTCGAAAAAAGGAAATAGAAGTTGCAACAGAGATATACGGTCACATATTCAAGCAACAGTGGAAGCATGACTATTAACCATCTCAGCTTTCTATTGGGAAAAATTTTCAGCGAAAAATGAGAAGACTTTCTCTAGGATCCAGAGGGATACATGAAGAAGTGATGTGTGTAAAGAGAACTCAAATATAGGAACACTAGTCAAGGTCCGAAACATGTGAAGTCAGGAGCCAGCATACTGAAGCTGGGCTGATAATGCCAAGGAAAAAGAAACACAACATGACTTGGGAATCTCAGTCATCGTGGTTCATTTACATGGCAGGCACATTTGTAATACCAGCACTAAAAATAATCATCAACAAACTGCTAAAAAATACTTCACAGGAAATCACTGTTAGCTCCCAGTTTTGTGCCCCTTGCCCTCAATCTTTGCTGAATGGCTTGCATTGAATAGTTGACAGATAGTTGTCTCATGGTGTTCTGAAATATGTTTGGAATAAACAGGTCGAAAGCCTGTTAGACCCTTAAAAAAAACAAGTAAAATCAAATTTAAAAAGCACAAACACATTAGCCTGGAAATGTAACTCAAATAAACATGCAATAATCGTACTTCAAGGAAAAGTAGATTTATTTGCCTTCGGTGTTAGATTTTTATCGCTACAGTAACAAGCTACCACAAACTTGATGGCTTATTGTTTTGTAAGTCAGAAGTTCTGTAAGGGTCCCACTACACTAAAATCAGGGTGCGAGGGGGGTCATGTATCTTTCTGGAGGCTCAAAGGGAGAATTTGTTTCCTGCTCATTCAAGTTAACAATTCAGTTCCTTGTGCTATGAGATTGAGGGCCATTCCCAGCTTCTGCTGGCCACCCACATTCCTTGACTTGTGGCTCTTTGCCTTCACCTACACAGTAGCAACAGCAAGTTAATTCTCTATCAGGATTCCTAGTATTTCAGTCTCTTTAACCCAGCTGGGGAAGGTTCTATGTTTTTAAAGAATTGTGTCATAGATTCAGCCTTCTTGGATAATCCTCAATAATCTTACTATTTCAATATCTATAACCTTAATTACATCTGTAATTTCATTTTGCCCTGTGAGGTAATCTAGTCACAGGTTCAGGTGATCAGGAGGTGGACATCTTTGGAGAAATATTATTCAGCCCACCACACATTAAATGGCCAATTCTGCATTTATGAATAAAAGACAAGGGAACTAGATATAATTAAGACGACGTGTAGGGATGAGAACTGATGTTTTTCTACATGACAGAGAACGTGACAGGAAGACAGGAAGTTGTGATGGTTTGGAAGATAAAGAATTTCCTAAGTGGCAAAGGCTGAAGCTTGACAGATGCACCTGTACTTAAATCCTCCTGCTGCCATAGCTGCCTCTACCATAAGGAATCTAAAACCAAAATCTCAAGTTTCAGATGATAGTACTCAGACAACTGAATTTTTATCAGCCTCTATCTGAATGTAGTTGTAAGTTTTATTTCTGGATCACCTACAATAGAAAGACATAAAAATTTTGTTAGTATTAATAATAGAGCTCTCTGGAACGAGACCCATTGAAAGAGAATTTGAGGAGTGTGGCCTGGCAAACTCTATTTTTAACAAGTTTCCAAAGTGATTATTGTTCACAAAATTTAAAAAGTGCTGCTATCGTAGATAGAGTTACCTTTAAAAATCAATTTTTTTTTATAAGCCATTAAAAGGCATTGAACAAAATAGATCAGGAGAGAAAAAAATGTTATAGGAGGTAAATATAAATATACATTTACATTTACTAATTACCTCTTTATTGTATTAATATATGTATTATTTATTAATATTTTTGTGTACCTTATATGCAATAAATTAGTATCATTCATTTGCACCCCTTTCCATATTCTTTAGCAGAGAGTTTAGGTTGTGTTTTAGATTTCTTAGAGCCTAAAAGTCTAGGTTAAGTGTTGAGACAATGAGAACCATTATAATAATAAAACACAATTGTGTCATAACATGTGAGAAGTTTTATGATAAGTTGTTGAGAGAACAAAATTTCCTGGGTAAGTTTAGTTCATGGAAGAAATATTCATAATACAGTCATGGTGAATTATAATCCCTCTATACATCTTCCTAAATTTTTATATGAGTTCTGCTAAAGAATAATTGTTAGCTCAATATGTTCATGTAATAAAAATTTTGTTACCATCTTACATTTTTTTTTATTGTTTTTGACAGAGAGAGAGAGAGAGAGAGATACAGAGACAGAGAGCTGAACTGGGGGAGCTCCCCAGTTCAGCACATGGGTCCTCACGGGCCAGGGTTGGGATTCGATCCTGGGTTCCCGGTGCTGCAAAGTGAGCGCTTAACCCACTGAGCCATCCCGGCTTCCCCACCATCTTACATTTTTATGAATACAGAATGTTAAATAAATTCCTAGCCACATGTTTTTCATTCCAATATCCTGTTTTTGCCTCAAAGAAATATGATCAGCCTAATGATTACTACTAATTTTATTATTTTTAATTAAAAGAAACTACTAATTTAATAATCATTTGGAGTAATTGTTAAATCTGTACTTGGGCATCTAGTACAGATGGGCATCTATTGTACATCTAACACAATATTTCAATTTTTGTATTAATCTCACAGTGATTCTTCTGATTCTAAATAAATAAAGAATTTAAGATGTCTGTGGAGGGAACAATTGTTTTCATTCACATTATTTTAAATATTAGACCAAAATTATTATTTCAGATTTTATCCCTTTGTTGTGCAGTATGAAGATCATGTGCATAAAGTTATTTTCAAATACCTTTTCATTTTCACTGATTCTTAAATAATTAATGGTTATAACTAAAATCACACTTTCAAAATAGCAACAATATTTCACAGCAGTCAGACATCAGAAGACTTCATTTTTTTTAAAGTAAGTAAAACACCAAACTATGTAGAATTATTCGGTTTTCAAAAAGTAATGTGAACTAAATTTAGCTGCATAGCAATTATCTTACTCATCATTGCTCCATTTACCCATACAAACAGAACAATTTTAAGGGTATTTAAGAACTAGTAACAAATGTTCAGTATCATTTTTCTACACTAATAGTAAAAAATAAAATTAATTATTCAGTCGTGCTGCAGAAACATCACAGAGAGTTTCTAAACAGGGTGTTAACAAATGCCTAACCTTGGAAAAGAGTCAGTGTAATCTACATGTATGCACAGGAAAACTGTGAAAAGGGCCACAGCCTTGGCCTTCAGTCACCTGTAAATCACTCCTGCTTCATTCTCCAGGTGACAATGGACGAAAATAAATGAGTAATAGCAGAACTTATGAAGGTTTGTGGAAGGAAGATATAATAAAACTGCAGAGCCTAACCATATCAGAGACAGTATGAAACAATAAATTTAATATCATACCTGGAGAAAAAAGCAAATATTAAAATCGTGGGTTTCTAGAGGCAAGGTATAAGAAAGACACAATTTAATCAGGATTTATTATCTGGCAATCAGCAATAGGACACATTACCATATATTTGGCAAACTTTTCCCTAATGTCTTCCAAATATAATGAAAATTCTTGGAAGTAACATGTATCGATTCTATTTGGGCTTTTAAAATAATTGCAAGGAGTTTTAGTAAAGTTCTATGACATGCTAATACTAATACTCAGTCCCTGACAGGGTAAAGGCAAAATCTCACAGCACAAAAATGAAATAGTGGCTTTATTACATAAGTCCTTTTAAAACAGTAATTAATTGAAAAGCAATTCAAGTGAAATATTGGCAAATTACTAGCAGGACTATAAGTTGTCATCTCTCCCAATTTTTCAAATATATGTACATTCAGCTATATTAAGGAAATGGTTGGCTATGTAATATGTAAGTGAATACAAAAAGTACATTTTCACCTAAACTAGATCTCTGCTTTCTGGATTGTTTTCCCCTTCATGTTTCAGTAAAATAATGTGATACTTATGGAAGTAAATTTAGTTAGCACATTATTACTCAGATGGCCCTAAATAACACAATGATGTGACTTATAATGCAATGATAATTCAGACCATGAATGTTTTAGCTTTGTGAATTTAAGAACCTTCTCTAATTATTATAATATAAATTATGCAACAATCAATCTAATAAAAACATAAATTAGAGCAAGAATTATCTATGTAAAGATTATGAAAAGTTACACATTTTAGCTAGCCATCATTGTAAATACCTATTTTAAAAAGAAAAGCAATACTGTTGCCATTTAATGATCATTTGGAATAATAATTATGCTTTGAGGAAAACACTAAGTTTGTTGAGAAAACTTTCTCAAACGTTGAGGAAACATAGAAAGCAAAACACTTTATAAAGCCACATACCCTCCAAAAATTACAGTAAAGATTAATACACATAATATTCACAAGTTCACACAATAATTAAAAACAGGAGCCTCACAGTATCTAACTACATAGAATTTGGATACTTGTAGGTACTGAATAATCAGTTTTGCTTATGAAAGAGAAAATAAATAGCAACTTCTAAAATAACTAAAAGGTATTGGACTTTCAGAAGATAGATTTGTATTTCCAGAAGATTTTTATGATACCATATTCATTCCTTTTTTATTCTCCATAATATTCTTTTAAAAGATTTACTCAGAGCACCATAAAGAGTATACAGCTTTAAATATGCTGACTCTCATTGCTTCAATTCTCTTGTTTTTACTTCATTTTTGTTTATTTATTCCCTTCTAAAAACCCTATACTGGCCAATTTGGATTTTGTGGAGAGTAAATAAAACATGTGAAATCGATACTTGTAGACGTATATTACCTACTATACAAGGGCTGTCCAGAAATTACCCAGCTATAGAATTATTCTCGTTATATTGGCAATGGCTGGATTTTTCCCAGACAGCCCTTGTATACTGCCCCTGCCCAAGATAACAGTGAATAGTATCTTGAGCATCTCTGACCCCAGTACTGAGTTTTTGAATTGAAGAAGACCCTACAATTTCCTTAATCTTCCTCATTAAAACAAGTAAGAAAACAAATGATTTGGGGGAAATGGATTAGGAAGGAGATCACTCCAAACCATATTTACGGACAGCACTTTAAATCAGAAAAGATTTGTAAATTGTAACTGAATTTACAAGAGGAGAGAGAGAGAGACAGAGAGAGAGAGAGAACCAAATCTTGAGTGGAAAACATGGTTATAACCATAAATCTACAAATTATTTATTTGCAGGGACAATGCTTTATAAAACTTATCACATGACATTTATTCCTTTAACTGCCCTCCTCCATCTGACTGCTTCTAAAGAGACTAAATTTATGTGGTTTCATGAATGGCCTTTAATAAATAAATCTTAAGAACAGAGTAGTATATAAATTGCATAGGAAATGTCAGCCCTGAAGACAGCTTTCATGCCTAGGAGGTGAAATAATAAAGAACATGAAGGCTAAATTTTGATACAACCTTAGTGCCACTACTCATTTTCATCTTTCATCCGTCAACTACCCACTTTAAATGTCAAATTATAGCTAATGAAATGGTATATGAAATAATAATTATCTCAATGATCATTATTAATGCTGAACAAGTCTATGTATCTCAAGTCACTTGCAACTACAATTATCCTATTCTTTAAGGTTGCCAAAACACTCTAAAGTTAATCTAGAGATAATTTACTAGGTAGCAATCTAATTCAAGGCACTCTATTTTTGACTCTCAAAGTGTAAATCCCTAGAAGTAGTTTTCATGACTTACATAAAATTTAAGGACTTATTTTTGTACCTTCCATAGTACCTGTAACAGCATTAAAAACATCTTAGATGTTCAAAAATAAAAATTAATGGGTTTATGACATAAATAAATGGCTTTCTTTATTGTAAAACTATCACATCATATCAAATAATAGCCTAACTAAAAATTTTAATAGCTACACAGCAAAACAAAAATAATGTACACTTTGGGCAATATCTTCAGCCCAAATAAATGAATACACACAGATATTGAGCATACTACCACATATAAAATATATCTCCATTATCTTATATAATGCATATAATAATGCAATACAATACAGTACAACACAATACAACTCCATCAGATAGCATAAGGCTTATACAATCAGGGAAATAAAGCCCAGAGAAGTGAACAGTTGAAACTCACAGTGCTAATTGAGGTCAAGTTTGTTTGCCTTCAAACATTAAGTTTTTTTCCCAGATTCCTTGAGTTAACAGTGACTTTCCCCTATACTTGCATGTTCTCTACCTTTCTATTCTCCTCCTTTACATCTGTCATCTATCACCTTATATTGCAATGAATAATGATTAAATTAGATGTGTTTTGACTACTTCCCAATATATACATGAGCAAAAAACTTTCTGAAGGTCAAAATTACCAAAATATTGATAGAATTTGAGAGCAAGGAGATCATAAGAAGCATAAATAATCTCTTTGATTTGTAAATGAATAAAATAGGCCAGAAATATTTTCCCCCCAATCACACAGGTAGTGTGACAAAGCAAAAATTAGTGTGCTTGCCTTTCAACTTACTGTTTTGAGTTGTACTGAGACATCTTTTTTAAAAATAGATGCTGTACTGAGACAACTTTTTTTTTTAAAATAGATATAAGTTTTGCTCCTATAAAAGCATAGAATCATAGAGAATTGGTCTAACTGAAACTTTGAGGAAGTTTGATACTTTTAAACGTATTACATAAAATCATGTACGCTCAGCCTGGTACTGGTTACTACTGAATTGATTTACTGCACTTTCACTTTAATATGCCTTACCTTCTTTGTTTGCATATATTATAGTTATTTTGTAGTACCCTAAAGGGTAAACAAGGAATCTGAGAATAATTCCAATATGGTGAGAATATTATATTTTCATCTTTAACCAAAATATGGGAAGCAATATATTACATAAGTATGTTTTCTTTTAAATAGCCACATAACCACTAATAGCTCCCACTTGTGAATCAAATATAAATGTGTGGATAACACATATAATTTAGTCTATGGCTCATTAAAATATGCCTAAGTTGAATTTTCTTAACATATTTTAAGAAAAGCTATTGAGAACTTATCACAACAGCCTCTCAAAATTCCTGACAGTATGAAATGGTAGGTTGTATTCTGAAGCAGGCTTTATTATTTAGATACAGTGAAAAATATATCAAAATAAAACTTCCCATATGCAATTTTATAAAATTTCCCATAAGCAATTTTCTCACATCAGCAATTGATTCAGCAATTTACTTTTAAATTCTTTTGCAAGGCATGGATAATTTAGCTCCTGAAACAAAGATAGAATTGTCTTTTGTTTGTAACTTTGAAAATATAGGATAGTTAGAAATGGATGTTATTTTTTATGAGCTTTAGAGTAACCAGGAGGATAACAAAAATAGTCCTTTGGAGCTCTGTTTTATAAAGCTACCTCTTTTAACAACATTGTGTAAAAACTCTGCAACCTTTGTGACCTGAGAGGGATTACATTTTCTCACATATGAGCTATTTCTGTACAATTTCCCTAAAATATAGTATTAAAATAAGTACTCCTTTGAACTTACAGGCCTATTTTCCTAAGCTTATTTTTTTTTTCCGATATAGTCTTGAAGCCAGTGTAAGAAAGCATATAATTATTCTGTCATATTTTGTTTTCTATATATGTTTTCTTAAAATTCTACCTACAGATCTTCAAATTTTATAGATGAACCCCTTTTTTTCAGTGTCTACTATTTGCATCTTCCAGTCAGCAAGAAATAAAGATCACAGAAAATTCATAGTTGTTAGAAAAATGATAATAACAAAAATACATAAACTCAGGAGGCAATTGGTTTCTGCTGGTAAAAAAAATAAAATTGGTTTACATTACTTTATATTTACATGGGACTTGACAGATCAGAAAGTATGTGCCAAGTATATTATTTAATTCTTACAACAACTGAATGGTTTATTTAACATTACTTTTTCTGTTTAATAAATGAGAAAACTGAGGTTCACAGAAATTAAATTGATGAAGGTCTTCAAGACAGGCTCTTGGGGACTCCCAGATAGCTCAGCAGTTGAACGTTTCCTCGCAATTGCGAGGTCCAGGGTTCAATTCATGGCCCCAGCTCATGCAAACCCCATATGCTGAACTGCACAATTGGTAAGGTTCTTGCCTCCCCAGTTCGATTCCTGCCTTGCACGTCCCCACATCCACCTGTGTGGAATGAAAATCATGTCACACTAGTGATGTGCAACTATGGAGACTGCTCTGGGCCCTCTCCCCTTCTTTCTTTCTCTTTCACTTTAAAAATAAGCTCGGGGAAGCCGGGATGGCTCAGTGGGTTAAGCGCTCACTTTGCAGCGCCAGGGACCGAGGATAGAATCCCGGCCCCAGCCTGTGGGGACCCATGTGCTGAACTGGAGAGTTCTCCCAGTTCAGTTCTCTCTCTGTCTCTGTATCTATCTCTATCTCTCTCTGTCAAAAACAAAAAAAAAACAATTAACAAAAAATAAAAAGAAACACTGAAAAAAATAAAAAAGCTGACTCTGGGTGGTGAACACATATTGTAATACATAGACAAAGTACTGTAAGAGTTGTACACCTGGAACCTATGTAATTTGCACTAACCAATGTGACTGTGATGACTTTAATAATAATTGTTAAATAAAATAAATAAATGCCCCTTCATTAAAAAAATAAGTAAAAATAAATTAATGAATTAAAAAAAGGACAAGTCCTTAAGTGAAAAAATTAGCTCATCCTCAACTGCTTAAATTTTTATCCACAATCATGAGCTTCTGAAGATATATTTTTAATGGTTTGTATGCCAGAACAAATATATGAATAATTTATTAATGGTGTATTTAATATTATTCTATTTTAATTTCCTATATGCATTCATAAATTGTTATTGATTGATGATATTTTATCTACTATGCTGATTATGGATTCCAATGGAAAAAAAGCGAACTGGTGTATAATCATGGGAAGAGTTGGATGATCCTCCAGTTAAGAGGGAGCAAAGTTTGTACTTTTTAGTTTGTATGTTACTATTTTGTTTCAGTTCTATACTTCAAGTACTATAGTTGTAGACTCTGAAGTATTCATATAACATAGAATATAGAATATAATTCTTCTGATTTGGGCTACTATTGTATCAGGAATTATCCTTATCTAACAGGATTGAATGGATCAAGACATTGCTTTGAGTTAGGGGATAGGAGGAAAAGTAGACTGGAAAGAGAGGAGAAATATTTCTGTGAAATTCTATGATTGATTGATTTTCTTTGTTAGTTTTAGTTTTGTGAGTAAGTTTAAGGTCAGTCAAGCCTTTATTTAATTATGCAGAGAAATAACTAATTCAATTCAAACTCTAGTTAATTGTCATGTAAATGTTTGTTATTATTTTATATAAGGTTTTATGTGTAATGTGCATTCCCTTGGGAGAGTAAATAATAACTGGAATTATATTTGTTTGTAGCTTTCTTTTTTTTAGGAATCATTAGAAAACAGAATATTATGCAAGACTAAATTAACCTACAATTTTTAATGTTCCTTTTCCAGTCTTCTAGGATGTGTACTTATGTTTCAAAAGGAAGTATTAATTTTTTAAAAAGTCCACACAAATGGATTTGAAAGCTTTAGTTTAGGTAAATCAGGAAAATGCAAATACAGTATTTGCCATAACTGTAGAGTGATTTAGCTTTGCGCTCTGATGCCGTTCATGTATTTCTAGTTGCCATGGCTTTCTGTCTATCAAGTTCATGACAAGCGTTCAAAGCAGAAATACTGTAGGAATTGCTTGTCTGAGAGCACACATACTACTTATGGCCTTTACTTCTGGCTCACTAACATTATTCACCAGAACATAAGATGTGAATGGTCAAACAAATGATTCTTATCTTTATTCTCGTTTTGTCAATGTCAGGACCCTTTAATTTGGTATGGGTATTTTATAGTTTGGCTTTCCTTTTTGTGTGTTTCTTATGTGTTATCAGATCAGCGCCTCCTAGTGGTCACAGTGGGAGTGGGAGGAACATAAAGCCATTTCTTGCATTGTCTTACTAAAGTGGGTATTGTCTGAATTATGATGTGATGATTTCAAGATCATGAAAAAATGCGTAAGCCTTCAGTAGGAACGATATTTTGAGTTTTGATTTTTGATATTTTTCTGTGCTAGTGATATGCAATATGACACATTCTCCTAACTCAGGGCAGTGGCCTGCTCAATGATTTTCCTAATGTGAGTGTTCTGAGTATGTTTCAGGGTAAGCCACGATGTTTAGTACATTAGGTAGGCTAAATGAATTTTTTGCTCACGATATTTTCAACTTTCAGTGGGTTTAGTGAGACACAACCTTATCGCAAGTTGAGGAGCATCTGATACTTCATGGGCCTCCTAATGCAATTGGAATCTACATAGCTAACCTAGAACCCACAATATTTTACTAACTTAAGAATTTCTTAAGTATATGAGTCACTTTCCTGTTTCTATATCAATTACAATGTCTACATTTGTCTTAGACAGAAAAAAATCTCTAAATGTGCTTTCCAATACAGTAGCCACAAGCCACACGTGGATTTTAAAATTATAATAGAAATTAATGTAAGTGAAGCAAAATCAAATCAAAGCTAGAATAGCCAGAAAGTCCTGTTGCACAGTGCTGATTACTAAGGCAAAAATAAAATCCATAGGCTATATATTAATGCAAGAACTTATTAAGATTTTAAATTAAATATTTTATATCTGTAAGATGATCTCTAATTTATACTTATAAAACATTACTCTGTTTTAAAACATTTTCTCGTTCTCAAATATATTTTTAAGTTTGCACACCCTATGTTCTACTTTGAAAATCTGGTCACTTGACTCTAAGTACCGGTAGATTTTTTTTCTCAACCTATCTCTAGAGGGCTAAAGTATTTTGAACTAGAAATAGCTAGCAAGCAAGCAGTCATTTTTTACTATTGCAACCTCTCATTATTAGTCTTTATAACTAAAATAAGCTTTATTCTCATTCACCTGCATCTAAGGATATTTCGAAAGTATACATCACATCAGAGATTTTAACATCACATGTATGTATGAGCACTCTTCAAATAATATTTTTTCTTTGAAATTGATTATATATGCACATGTATATTATACATAAGCATTTCTTCTTTATACTCAAATAGTAGTTTGACTGTCATAAAAAGTTTCCCTCTAAATTTAAAAGTAAAAATTATATTTTTAATTCCCTATTTAATTAAAGTCATATTTAATTATTTGTCAATCTTTGTATATAATCAAGGAATATGTACATGTGTAGACATATGACCCAAAGGCATTTTTAATTGTTGTTACTGTTTTATGAACAAGAAAGGAACAACAGCAAGAAATAGAGTACATTTCTAGTTAGTATAATTTACATAATTTAGAGTTCTAAAGATAGAATTCCACTGTGTCTTAATGCCTGTAGCAAGCTATTACTCTTTTAATATGTAAAAGCCATTTTTCTTATTTTAAACTCTGAACTAAAAATAGTACACTATTCAGAAATTATCTTCCAGTCCCAACAGCGGTATACGTGTATTTTAATAAACTGACTTTCAGGTTGTTGCATAATGTCTAATAAGAATCAGAGCTTCACCAGTACAAGAGCTTGAAGCAGACTATTCCGTGTAAGTATGTATATATATATGTATGTATGTATGTGTGTGTGTATATATATATATATATTCCCCCCCCCCCCCAGTTCTAAAGGAGAGCTTGGCAACCCCATACCATATGTATATAGTGAATGGTATGGGGTTGGCAAAGTTCTTCAGAACTGGGACTTCATTCACCTCTTACTTGGAGTACCCTCAGCACTGAGCTCTCGGTATCGGCCCTGTTTAGGAATTACCTCCACTGAAGATGCCTTATTGCCCAAGGTCCTGCCTCTGTCTGGGGCAGCACACAATGAATGACTGAGTGACACTGAGGCTTATTGGGCTGTCCTCTTCTGCCACACTTGAGAAAACTCTGATGGGCTATATTGACTTCAAAGCTCCTGTCCAGTGAACAAATGCTTTTGGAGCCCATTTCTTATGTAGCTCAGATTCTCCTTGTGGGCAGCCCTGCTTTTCCCTGCTTCTCTTCTGAAGTGTGCTCATTAACACTTTGTAGTCAACTTCAAGCCTATTGAACTCTGTCTCAGATTCCCCTTCCTGAGGTACCTAAACTAGGACAATGAATGCATCCATCCATGGTTTTTGAAAGTCCAAAATATATACAGATCAATTAGTTCTTGTGAAATTGACTGGATTATTTAACTTCCCTAAACCTCAGCTTTCTCATTGTTAACATAGAGCTACTAACCCTACCTCTGAAGGTAATTGGGAGGATTAAATATGAAGACACATGTAACCCAATTTCTGGGAACTAGAAAACACTTTAATAATGCTAATTGTTAAGGGAAATCAGAAAAAAAATTGACTCCTGCATATAGGATATATTTATGACTGAATTGTGTCATTTTTCACAATCTAAATAATTAGCCACACAGATTGGCAGTTACTAGGTCAATTCTGTATTTTAATATGTTGTTCAAATCATATTGTTGAAAAATTAGGATCCTGATATACCTACTGTTGTGAGTGTACTTCAAGAGCCATTGTACTGCGTTTGAAGCCTAAAACAGCTCTCATTGCCACCAATTAATTAAACAATGAAAGAACCTTCGTGAAAAGAAAATGCTTAACATTCTGTAACTTACATTCCTCAGTTGAAACCAATAGCATGTATATTTTATAGCAAAGATAACATTATTAGCAGAATAATCGAGCCAAATGAATCATGACAGAAAATCTGATTACCAGAAGACACCATGCTGATATCATAGACCTCACCTACTTTCTTCTTTCATCTAGTTGCAATGTCAGATGTCATCTGCTATTTAGTAGGTATGCTTTGGTCTCTGTTACTCTTTGTCTGTTTTTTTATTTTTTGTAACTATTGCTTTGATATTATAATACATTTCTTGTGAATGATGAGCATTAAATTAATTTACTCTTTCAAAGGAAAATCTACAAAGAAGGACAACTTTTTGTAATAAATTTATTTACAACTAATTAATGTGCAATTTGTTGCTTGTCAAAACATTGACTATTATAATCTCGTGTAATGTAAAATGTAAGCCAATGCTTTCTGTAGGATGTGCAAGCAGAGGAGTTATTACTAAATTGGGACTCTCTAATCTGTGTGTAGTCTTTCTTTGATATTAAAAAGAATTAAAGAAGCCATGTCTTCTATTCAAATGAAATTTTGAAAAATTACTTCACACATTCTTTTCATGTCTAGCTATATTATCTAAGATTTTTATGAATAGCAGTGCTAACAATATCCATAAAAAGAAAAGAACTCACTTGGAGTCTACTAATAAATCATAATATTCTATTCTGATATATATGTGTATCGATATAGTTTGGCTCAATCTCCTGTTTTTGTTTTGTTTTTGTTTTTTTAAGAAAGTCATCTAACATATCTTTGTATAATGGAAAATAAAAGTAAATATGCGAGAGCTGTCAGGGGAAAAATTCAGCCATAAATGCCTCTATTTTTTATATTACATGGCTGGATACATTCCAGACAGCCCTCATACTTTAAAATCTTAAGGTGCATATCTTTTCTCATATGTTCCCTATTTCATTTTATCAATAACCTTTGTTATTTAGTTATTTTTCCCCTTTTAATCTTTTAGTGCTCTTTTATTCACAGGACCTTTTTAATAATCAACCAGTCACATGAACTGTCTTCCTCAAAATAAAATTTCAATTCACATAATAACCAAAAGCATCAAAATTCAGATTAATATCATCAATTAGCATTTAATAAGTATCCGCACAGACTAATACATATTGTCATACCACCCAATTTTTCTGTTTAGATAAAATCTTCCCAGACATTATTTCTAGGTCTTAAAGAAAATATTTGAAATATAAACACATTGAAAAACTTTATAGGGAAAGCCGAGATGGCTCAGTGGGTTAAGCGCTCGCTTTGAAGCCCCAAGGACCAAGGATCGAATCCCGGCCCCAGACCATGCGGACCCATGTGCTGAACTGGGGAGTGCCCCCAGTTCAGTTCTCTCTCTGTCTCTGTATCTCTTTCTCTCTCTCTCTCTTTCTCTCTCTCTCAAAAACAATTAAAAATAATTTAAAAAAAAAGAAAAACTTTATAATCAAAAAATCATTTTAACCTAGAGCAGTCACAGAGTTTGGTTCTGTTATGCGCAGTTAAAAAAAAAGGGAACTCTGCAATAATTTAAGACCAGTTCTAATCTGAGTGTATAATTGTCTTTTCTTTTCTTTTTTAAGATTTATTTTATTGTTTGAGAGAAGGTGAGAGAGAGAGAGAGAGAGAGAGAAGGGGGAGGGCCCAGAGCCATCTCCATAGTTGTATGTCATTAGTTGTGACATGGTTTCATTCCACACAGGTAAATGTGGGGCTGCAAGGGTAGAAACTGAACCTGGGGCCTCCTGAATGGAAGGTAATAACCTTCACCACTGAGCCATCCTGGTGACTACCAGTTGTGCTGTAGTTCAGCATATGGGTTTGCATGGGTCGGAGCTGGGAATTGAACCCCAGATCTCACAATGCAAGACAAACGCTCAACTTCTGAGCTATCCCAACAACTCTCTCTCTCTCTCTCTCTCTCTCTCTCTCTCTCTCGTGATTACACAGATACACACATACTCATACACACAAGCTATATGTACAATAATAACAACTGGGCCAATGTCTTAGGAAGGCCTCAATAACAACTGTAATTGGAAATTTTCAAGCTGTTTTTGATTGGCAGCAAGTGTGCTGAAAGAGCAATTTTGCTTTATGGCACATCAGCCAATTTTAAAGAAAATGTAGTCCGCCTTTGTGGCTTTTAGGAAACATGACTGAAAACTTTGACAAAAGCCAGCCATGTCCCAACTGGTTAAATTATAATCGGTAAAACTGAGGCACATCCAATAGAAACCCTTACACCCTATTTCTTCAAGGGTGTAAGGACCGCAGATTAGGATAATAAAGGTGTGTTCACTTAACTTCTATTCTTTCCCATATTCTGATTTCACCTGAGATTTCAAGTTTAGCCTACCAAAGCTCAGCATTTAATTATAATATAATTAGAATGTCAAATCAAACACATTTACATGTTTGGATTTCCCTTAAAGACCATGGGTGCAGCAGGTGATGATAAATGCTTTTCAGATGTTTATCAAGAACAAACATTAAAACAATGGTCATCCATAATTAATCAAAATTATTCTAAAGAGGGTATTTTATTTGCTTGTGGGTAAGGTAAGACAAAGTAGAACAAACAGCCTTTTTAAAGGAAAAAAAAGTCATTTCTATAAGCTTCCTGCAAATTCTCTGTAATTTCTTATCTTCCCATTCCATGGCCTATTTCTTCAAGGGTGTAAGGACCGCTGGTTGAGCATATTCATAAGAGAAGAGAAAAGTCATTCTTGACCATGCACTTTAGGTAACAATAAATTTCTGTCCTTAATTTTATTAATAACAGATTTCCTCTTTGGCCATAGTACTAAGAGCTATGTCTATCCTGCTAATCTATTGCTAAACCCAGAGATTCAGAAGGGAGTTGAAGGTCAAAAGTAAGCCCCAAGTCTGAGCCTGATTAAACCCCAAACAAACAAGAGAGCAGTGTCCTTACTCTTCCATAAACACAGTTCTCTCATTCAGACTATCCGATAGTAATAAAGAAGCTCTTCGAGAAGATTGCTAAAGTCACAGCCAGAAGACTCTGGAGAGAGACACCAAAGCTCTAAGTAAAGAGAGTTGTGATTTTGCAGATTCAGTGATGCCCAAGGAATAAAACTGGAAGACAAAAAAGCTACACAGTAGCACCAAATTGTTCTCTTCCAAAATAGAAAGTGAGATAAATAGCATGAGCCATTTAGAAGACATTTTCTTAAACAATCCAATAGACATGCGGGCCTGTGACCAATGATAGAAAAAACAATATTAAGAAACTGAATTTATGGTACTGTCTATATGCATCTCTGATTGTGTCCTTTCTTAAAAAGTCTGGAAAATTAGAATTCATGTCAGTTAATAAAGACTGGACAAATAGTGATAGGCTGTTCACCAAATTCAGAAAATTTTGAATTGCCTGGGAGAGAGACAGAGTGAGGTTAGAAATGGATAATAGTAAGCCCTCTGTTGTGGAGAAGAATAAGGGAGGGGAAAGCTTTCACATTTCCAAAGGCTCATAATATTTGAGAAAGGGCTTTGGGCTAACTGGTGAAAGGCATCGTCTTCTAACAGTTGGGAAATGAACTAGTTGGAAAAAACTGGCTATGGATAATACTATATTTGAAAGGACTTTGGAGAAATGTAATAAATGACTGCTTAAGGTAATTATAAATCTTAAGAAGGCAGGGTTGAGATTTGCACTGGACAAGTGTGGCAGTGTTTTCTTGGTTAAGCATATATTAATAGAACATACCTTCATTAAGGGCTAAGCATCAGTTTCCAAAAGAAGCTGGTTTTTTACCTATTCACCTCATTTTATCAAACTTGAAGTGTTAGGATTACTGCTATGTAGAATAAATAAAGGAAATAGATAGTGACAGAGAGTACTATAGAAAATAGTGTAGTCAGGGAAAAACCTCATTGAGGAAATGACATTTAAGCAGACACTTTGTTGCAGAAGTGACACCTGAAAGAGGGTATCAGACACTCAGACAATTCTTCTAGATAGAGGAAGAAGCTTTTATTAGCTGGTGGAGCATGCGGGGCCAGCAGCACCTAACACACGCTCCCCGTGGGTACATTTCTTACAGTTTATACACTTTTTCAGTGTCCACGTGATCCTATTGTCTAAGGTTCTACGTGCCATTCGTGACTCAAGGGAGAGGGAATCTTGGTGGGAATATAGGAGTTTTGGGATAAATCTTGTTAGACGCCTCTTGATAAATCCTGTTACTTTTAGGTTTTTGAGGGTCTCCAGGTGGCAGGAGGCCAGTCACTGAGCTATAGGGTGTAATTAATCTGCCTCTGGAGTGAGCTATCTTAAAATTCTTCCCCTCTTATTCATGACAATCTCCAGGTGGCCCTCTTCTGCTGCTATCTTGAAATTCTTCCCCTCTCAACTTGAATGGATTAAGTCATTTGGATTTTGAGAGGAAGAGCAAACTGAACCCAGAGAACAACAAATATAGTATCAGAAGACTCTTACAGCAAGGAGGACAGAGTGGCTTTATAAAAGGTTGTTATCTGTACAGCCACACCTTATGAATGTAGCCTAAATGTATCCATTCAGAATTAGATCCTGCAGGGCGCTACTCAGCAGGGGTGGTGAATGCAGGGAGGCTATCTCAAGCCTTTACCTATGACCAGGGATAAGCAGGAACACTTGCATATAGCCATTCAGAGTTCAGAAAGGTCATCTGGCTAATGGCTATGGATAATGGAAAGCAACAAGACTTTCACACTATACAAAGATGCAAATTTGTAAGACTTACCATTTCAGCTTTCTGGGGAAAGAAAGTGGTTACTATTGCTAGTTTGAGGCTATCAGACTTGAACTTATGTCTTATACATAAGTATATGGTTCTGAAATAGGCTTCTATGAGAAGATGAGAGCCTTCCAGGTATGAATTTATAACACACACACACACACACACACAATTAGATTGAATAGTGTGGCAGCTTCAAGCACAGAGAGAGAGAAAAAAAGAAGTAAATCCATGAATCACACAGAAGAGCACACACTGTTACTACTTAGTAATCAACTATGATAAGAACCCACTATGATAAAAAGAGATGAAATTTTTCTATAACCACAGAGCTTAAGCCACTTAGGCAGCTACAGTCTCCTAGAAATAGTGACATCTGAAGGATTAGTTGAATCACAAGTATATTCTACTTTTATCTTGGTTAGCTCCTATTAATCCTTCAATTCTAAATTTAACTGCCACTTTTTCAGATGCTGTTTTTGTACTCTCTTCTGATGTAAATTGTTTAACGCTTGTTATTCTTTTACATTGGCTCTCCTATTTCATAAAATTTGTCATGAATTATAATTCTATATGTACTTGTATTATTTTTTTTACTTTCTGCCTCTACAAGTAGATTGTAAATTCTAAAGATTAAATACTAATTCTATTTGTATCAAAATAGCCCTCAGTGAATATTGGTTGAGTGGTTTGAGTAAGCACTAACTTGGATAAGAGGTCAAGGTACACATGTAAAAGATAATTATCAGAAAATAGGTATGAAGATGCCCAGAGGAAAGAGATTATTGCATTTGTGAAACTAAGAGACATTCATTTGATGAAATGAAATGTACCAGCAGGGAGTTCTGGGAAATAAAGTTATAAAGTTACAAAGGGCATGAGATGAATGTTTCCTGTGCATTAGAAAACCACAAAAGATTTCAAGTAGCAAAGTAAAATGAATAGATGATTCAGTTTGAAGCACAGAGAATAAATTGAAAGAGGTAAAAGAGGAGGCTGAGGAAGAATTGAGTAATTAATGCAGTAATTTACAGAAGAGTCAAGGTTGACTAAACTTCTGTAGGAGCAGAAGGGATGGAGAGAAGTGAAGGAACCTGAGATATCTAAGGACTATAAGCGAGACTTGGTAAAAATGAAGCAAAAAAAAAAAAAAAAATTTCCAAAACAAATAAAACCACTAAAGATGAAATTAAATTTTTATACAGTATGAATAGAAAGAAACTTAAAATTTTTGAGCTGATAGAAAATATCAGAAAGGAAAATATTGGCTAATTTTATTATTACCGAATTTTAAATGAACAAAAATAAACTATAACATGGGAAGCAAAATTCAGAAAGTGTTCACAGTAAAAACCACAAGAAAGGGTATTAACTTCTATATAAGATGGAAATTCCATATAAATTGTACATAACTTTGTAAAATTCAAATGATAAATAGGCAAATGTGAGAAACACTTTCACCAAAGAGAAACTACAAATATTTGATAAACGTAAAGCAATAGTTATCAAAGATACATCTGAAATCACAATAAAATGCGCTTATTGTATTCTTTGAAACTATCAACCATTAACATGATAAACATTTCACCAATTCACAAAAATAGGGAGGATTTATTACATGTAAGACATTTTTTATGAAATACTAATGAGACAAAAGGATTCTATACTGTGTATTATGAACGTGATTGATTTTTAAGAAACACATGCTGGTTCCTAATTCTATTTCTATTTTATATTTCTGTAAACATTATACACCTTTATAACATTGTTCCTATAATAAGTCTAATATTTATGTGAATTCTCCTAGTTCTTCTTCTGCATTTCACATCTTTATTACAACTGTGATGAAATATTTCAGACATACAAAAACTGTACCACTCTCATTTTTTTCTAAATATTTATTCCTTATAAATTATAATGTGTGCATTTTTACCTGTAGCATTAGTCATGTTTCATCAGAATTTTAGAAAACAAAATATTTGTAAACTTACTGGCTCATAAGACAAAAAAAAAACCAAACAGTATAAAAAATGGCAGTTTGGCAGTTTATGGTTCTCACATTTATACTAAAAATTTAAGACAATTTTAGTTGTCATTTTGAATATTTGAAAAAATATATTTTTTTCAGTGCAGATTAGGATAATAAAGGTGTGTTCACTTAACTTCTATTCTTTCCCATATTCTGATTTCACCTGAGATTTCAAGTTTAGCCTACCAAAGCTCAGCATTTAATTATAATATAATTAGAATGTCAAATCAAACACATTTACATGTTTGGATTTCCCTTAAAGACCATGGGTGCAGCAGGTGATGATAAATGCTTTTCAGATGTTTATCAAGAACAAACATTAAAACAATGGTCATCCATAATTAATCAAAATTATTCTAAAGAGGGTATTTTATTTGCTTGTGGGTAAGGTAAGACAAAGTAGAACAAACAGCCTTTTTAAAGGAAAAAAATGTCATTTCTATAAGCTTCCTGCAAATTCTCTGTAATTTCTTATAGTTTCATAACAATAGGATCATTAGAATGGAGTTACCAATTATGAAATTAGATGATTTCTCACCTTTGTTCCCAATTCCTGCTTCTCTTATGCTATGAAGACACAGACGGCATCATCTTCCTTATTGTCATAAAGCATCATACAGACTCAAGAATTTTATTATGACATCATAACAAAGAAGATACAAAATCCCAGGCACTGACCCTTAAGTACTGTCCCCTATGATTCTTTGGGCGACCCAGCAGCAACAGTGAACAGAACTCCTGTTGTTACCCCTGCTCTAAAACTACCTTCATAGTTGCAGATTTTATGTATATAAGATAGAAAGATTCTACTTTCTCGGAGAGTACAAGAAACCGTATTGATGATGAAACATTGTAGGTCACGTTCTAGCAGAGAGAAAAACATTCCAGTATTTCAAAATGATCAAAACTGCAAGAAACCACAGGATGGCAAACCCTCCGCAGTACAAAAGAATGAGTTGAACCTACAGACCAGGCATCCATTGAGGTGTAGAAATCCTAAGAAAGCTAATATAAAGTTTCGCTGCAACAGTGGATATCAGTCAGTCCAACAAAAGCAGTCTTCTGAATAATGTGAATAACATTAAGGAAAAGTCACAATTACATGGGTGGATACCTCACACTACAAATCCACAGTCATGTAGCTCTTCTGTGATGCATATTATATGTACTGAAGAAGAATATCTTACTTGCAAATAAATATACAACCAGAGTAAAGAAAAAAATAAAAGACTCAATGAACGGTATTTTGAAATAGTTAGTTGCTCGCTGTTCTGTATCTTGGCAGGTGAATATGATGCTTTAGACAGCATTAAACATTATAATGTTAGAAGATGGCAATGAATGAATGTGGCTTTGTTGAACTCACTGAATATGGTAATGAGAAATATATTGCTATAGATAACATCTGTGAAGTAATATAAAAGGCCAGAGAGTGGCTAAAAAACAATGACAAAAATAGATTTATTCTTGTTCCAAAATGATGAAGGTACAATTAAGCAGCCTTTTTTTCTTCTCTGCAGGGACTTCAAATCAATGCCTATCATAAAAAGATATACAAGATGAGGACTAAGTTAGACAATTATTCCTAGCTGTTGACCTAATAATGTCATCCCATCAGCCCACCAAGGTTTACATAATGACAATGTGTTTTCTCAAGGAAGTCAGAAGTGATTACAACAGCTTAGTAATGTTTTATATGACCCACAAAATATGTATTTACCTAGAGTTCTAGTTTTCCACACTAATTATAGATCAAATAACAATAAGAAAGTAAGATCAAGTTGTAAAACTTTAAAATAAGAACAATTTTAGGGTAGTTGTATTATAAATATATCAAAGTACAGATTAAACTGATGTTCATCTGATACTTCCTTAATGTAAAAATATATTCAACTTTTACTTTCATTGGGAAAGTACACTTTCAGATCAACTTGTGTATCACACTGTGGATCTCTTCTGTTTTCATAAATTTCAACTTGGATGTGTAGTCTAAAGTCGACTTTTGGGGAAGCCGGGATGGCTCAGTGGGTTAAGTGCTCACTTTGCTGCGCCGGGGACCAGGGATCGAATCCCAGCCCCGGCCCGTGTGGAACCATATGCTGAACTGGGAGCTCCCCCAGTTCAGTTCTCTCTCTGTCTCTGTATCTCTCTCTCTCTCTCTCTCTCTGTCAAAAATAAAAATAAATAAATAAAAATATATTTAAAGTCGACTTCTATCACTTCATTTTCATTCATTTCCTCTCCAACCTTTCAACATTCGATTTTTATTTCAAAACTCTGATAAAGCTGCCTTCTCAAAGGTCACCAAATGACTTCCTTGATGTTTGGCCAAGTGTTCCTCTTGTGATTTCACCTGTTTGGGTCTCTTGCAAGCATTTACCATTACCCGCCTTTGGCTTCTTCCTCTGTTTCCATAGCCTGCCTTTCCTAGTATCTGTGTCTCTCTGAACTTAGCAAGCCATAAGCTTGATTCATTCAGTTATGTCTCTCTCTCCACCACCATTTTAAGATTAGCTATGTCCACTGTCACTTATTAATCCACAAAATCTTCCATGTCACTTTCATCCCCTCACGTGATTCCCAGGGGCATGTTTTTGTAAGTGATTTCCAAATATACGTGGTTGCCCTCCTGAGCTCCACACTCCAATCACACAGAATGTTCATTTAGTTACTCTCCTCACAACATATCCCAAAGAAAACTCAACGCTTTTCCCTGCAGACCTGACCTTCATTTCTCAGTTAATAGTTTTATGATATTCTCAGTTGCTTAATTTTCAATATTTTGTATCATCAGTGTGTCCTTCCTTTTATATAAACCCAATTCCCAGGACCTTAAATTTTGTGCTTGTTACCTCTGCTCTGGATTGTACAATAATGTCCTTACTGGATTCCACAATTCCAAACAATTCTTTGTGGTTTTATCAATGCTTACTTCCTGAAGGCTAACTCTAAAATTGTCATACTTGTTCTAAAATATTGAATTCAGTGCAGAATAAAGATGAAATTTCCCAGATTTTCATCACCTGACTTCAGTTAACATTATGGCTTTATATCCTCAAAGCATTGATCCTAATGCTCCTTGCTTTTCAGCATAGTTACGCTTAATATTGTCCTTTCTGGTGGAAATATTGTCTTTGCTTCCTGGAACATCTCTCTCTCTCTCTCTCTCTCTCTCTCTCTCTCTCTCTCTTTCTGCCGTGTGTGTGTGTGTGTGTGTGTGTGTGTGTGTGTGTGTGTGTGTGTGTGTGTGATGATCCCTACTGACGTTTTCCCCAAGGCTCAGCTCATTAATGTTGCTAAGGAAAACTCTGAAGAGAGAATTAGTTAGAATAAATCCCTCCATTCTTGTTTTTCTATGTTCCTTTTTTTATATCTAACTTATAGCCTCAGTAAAATATTATTCGATTATACAAATTTTATGGGTCTAAATTCTTACTAAATTATGACCTCCTCAAAAACCATACTGATCTTTGAATTCCTATCATTTATTGACTATAGGTCATAGATATTCAATAGGTCTTTTTAACTGTGTATTACATGGAATCCAATTCTTAGTGGCAATAAGAGACTAGAGAAATAACACAATATATTACCTTTGCTCAAGAGTAATTGTTTCTTGATGATTGTTCAATGTCTGTGAGGTGTCTACTATTCAGCTCTATGCCTTAATCCTTTTGCTTTATTTGTGAGAAATTAAAGGGCAGTAGTGATGCTAGCATGAATTTAATAAAATGTAAACTTATTTAAACAACTAACATTCACAGTCTATAGCACTTGATATTTTTCAGTGGAAATTTGGAAGTAATATAGTTTTATTTTCAACATGTCAGGAAAAATAAGAAAAATTTCAAGTTAAACACTACATCGTCAATCTCTCTGAATACTCTATAATATTGCTTAACAGTATAAATTTCTTCCAAAATGACTACATTGCCTTCTTCACTTACTGATATTTTAGGGACCTACCCCAAAAGAATAGAACTGTCATTCTAGTGAATGGTATACCATATGGCAACTCTACTTAGTGTTATCTATTCTTATAGTACTTTTTCCCATGATGCATTGTTTTTTCCTTCTGTAATTGTTCAGCATTTCAGCATGTAAGTCTCGGGTGTGTGAAAATGTCAGAGTGTGAAAGTGTGGCTGTCTCTGTACATTAGAAGTCTGCATTTATTACACACATGTCGATCATGCTGTCATCCCACAGGGGCATGCCAACTGAAAGTTCCCCTATGTTTCAGTTTTTATGTAAGTAAACCAAAAAAAAACACCAAACTATTATGCAAAATGAAGAATTGGCAGCCAAGAGATAAATGCTGCTAAGTGTCAATTAGCGATATCATGAACCCTTGCACATCAAAAGTACACGTGCAAACTATATACTACAGTTTTAATACAATCCAGTATATTAACTGGAAGAGCAGCTTCATCTATAAGTATGCCGATTTCTTGGAAGCAATATTCCTCAGGAGAACAAAAATTGATTACATGAACATTTTTCTTATACTAGTTGGGGGAAAATGTTTTAATAATATAAAACCAAGATTGTTACTAAATAAGTCACTAACACATTTTGGAAGAACCATTGGCATTTACAAGGAAGCATGAAGTTTTTCATGAAAAATATTATACTGTGATAATCACTGTGAGAGATTAAAAAAGACGAATATATGCTTTCTGCTCACAAAGAATTTGCAGTTGGTTTAGAAAGTTAAAATGCATGAATAGAAAGCATTTTTTAAATGATTATGACATTCCAGGCCAATATTCAGTTACATTTTATTCTAGTTTTTGGTTTCATTCAATTTACGAAGGCTTATCACAGGCACTTTGCTATACAAATACTTCATGAAAGAATTATTCACCAATGACAAATTTTTCATAAACTCAGTTATGTAAACTGAAATCTCTTTATTTTGGGTTTAATTCTATTGCTCTGGTTGATTTTATAGCACCAATATCAAGCTTTCCTAAATTATTCAAAGTTTGGAATATATCTATATTCCATTAATTTCCATTTACCATATTGTTTTATTTGGATTTCACATATTTTTTCCATGCAATACATTTCTATCAATTAAAAAGAAAACTTGGGATTTTATTGAAATTGTATAAAAATGTATTCATGTGAGGAAAATTTTGTTCTGCTTATCATTTAGGTATAATAAACCATCCCTGAATGTAGTGATTTAAAACAACAAACATTTTATCATATTCTATGATATTGTGAGTCAAGAATGTCACGGGGTTTTCCCGGAATATATTGGTCAGTGGTTGAGCACTTGCTTTGTAGTCGTAAGGTCTTGGGTTCAAGTTTGTTTCCTGGTCTCTGTCCATGAAAACTCATATGCTGAACTGCAGAGCAACTGGTAACCACTAGAGTGGTACCCTGGGCAAGGTTCTCACCTCCCATATGGGAGATTTCGAGTTTGGTTCCCACCCTGTGCGGCCCACGTCTGCCTGTGTGGAATGAAACCATGTCACAACTAATGATGTACAACTATGGAGACTGCTCTGGGCCCTCCTCCTTTCTCTCTCTCTCTCTCTCTCTCTCTCTCTCCCTCTCTCTCTCTCTCTCTCTCTCTCTCTCTTCTCTCAAACAATAAAATAAATCTTTAAAAAAAAGTGCACAGGGCTTGGTAATCAATTCTGAGTCACATAGGTTTCATTAGAGTCACTTTACACATTTGATTCTTATTGAACCAATCTGAAGGTTCCAAGACAGTTTCATTCACATACCCATAAATTAAACGTGGAGGTCTGCAAAGCTTCCCTCTTAATTTAGTCGCAGGGCCTCTCCATATCATTTCTTTGTCAACGTTTTTGGACTTCACGTATGACATATCAGGGTCCAAGAGACTGAGTCTGAAGCTTGCAGCTTGTTAAAGGCCTGGATGGGAAAGAGTCACTTTTGCTATATTTTTTTGGTCAAAGCAATCACAGGTCAGCCAAGATTCCAGGGAAACAGAACTAGATCCCACTGCCAAAGAGAAACAGTGGCAAACAAACAAACAAACAAACAAAAAGTTAGTCCACCATAGTTGGTACACTGCCCCACACATTATTCTCATTCTTCCAACGTATCAAATACAATTGCCCTCTACCAGGACTTCCGAACTCTAATTTCATTACAGCTTCACATCAATTTAATGAAAAATCAGATTTTCTCCCTTAAAATGTAGTACATAATATAGTAGATAATACAAGACTGAAATTCAACCAATGTATATTTGTAGTGAGACCATGAAGACTGCGTTATTAAAGCACTTCCAAAAATTGACTTAGTTAAACTATGACCACAATTTCTGGCTGGTGTGCAGACTTCCGTTCTCACTGTGCATGCTCCCAGCAGTGATTCTGGGCCAGGGATCCTGGCATGTAGAGAAACTAGGTGTTCCCTGGCTCATTTTAGACTGCTGCCTTATAAATATGTAAGGAGAGGTGGGGTGTTTTTTTCCCCTGTGCTTTCCTGCTGGTATGCTCCAGTTCTAGGCTCAGCCTCTTGGCTGACACTCGTCCTCTGCTGAATATTGGCTATGACACTTAAAAACAGCTTCATGCCCCTCTGTACAATGGAAAAATGAGAATTCAGAGGACAGTATATTCTGTGCTACCTCTCAGCTTGTATATAATTCCCCCTCCCAAAAATCTCTATACCTGTACTCTATGGCAACTGTGGTGTGTGTCAGTGAGAGTTCCCTCTCCTTTATACAACAACATCATTCAATGAAAAACAACAAAACAAAACAACAACAACAACAAAAAAACCCAACACAGTATTCTATCAATTTTGCATTTATTTAAAATAATTTGGCTTATATAATAAAAGTGTGTGGGTAGGTGAATGTTACATGAAAAACTAAAATTTATAGACTTAAGCAAAATAATGTGTTTGCTCTACCAGCTCTTTTACAAAGAATCAGACCTCACAAATTTCATTGATTTTGATGAAGGATTTAAAAAAATTTGTAACACAATTTGTTTACCAGGAAATCCTACGTTAAGTCTGTTACCAAATAACTTTTCAACTAAACTTATTTTTGCAGCATCTGCAGAAAATCACAGCTAAGAATCAACAGTACTTTTGAAAAATACACATTTAGGATCTTATCAGCTTAACTACAACTTTGACATTTCTACTTTAATCTATATATTTGAAGTTTCTCTAGTCAGAAATTCAAGATATGTGTCCTAGGGTCTGGTATATTTTAGCAACATGAAGTAACTTCTGACAGAGCCTTTCATACTCCATTAATTACAACTTACACCGCCCATGTCATTATATTGTGAATTGAGCAGAAAGCCCTGGCCATAGCTCATTTGTACTGAGACCATCTTGTCCATGTTATTCACTGAGCACTTCATTAAGTTTGTCTTCCATTATTACAAACACAGGAATTTTAAAATGAACAATCTTTGGGGAAAACAGTGGAAAAATTTCCAAAACTTGAATTCTACAGAGATTTATATGTCTGAATAAGTAATATTTTTTAATTTACATGTTTGGTTGTGAAAAAGGGATTCTTCCTATTACTTTTTAGTATTCCACCTAAAATATTATCTTCGAACATTGGAAAAAATCATTGATTTTTTTAAATCTTTTTTTTTTAACTAACCTAATAACTAATCTATCATTTCTGAGGGCATCTGAATTGATGGATTTGCCCTTCTTAGACAGAACATCTCATTTTTTGAAATAAGGAATATTAATCTTTATATCTACTTTTACATAGCTGTATCATTTTATGTCTTACCTTATTACATTGGATAAGAAGTCAAGATTAATGCAATAGCATATAGATTTCTTCAAATTAAATGCAAATGCCAATAGATATTCTTATGACATAAAAAAATTATCCTTCTATTCATATATTAACAGCACTTATCAATATATATCTCATTGTATTAAACTTTTATTATCTATTACATAATTATACCTTTATTTCGTTTGACCTATAGTGAAACAAATTATTTCAATACACTGAAACGTTAATAAACTAATCACATTATACTTTCTGAAATTTCCAGAAAACTTTTTCTATTTTGTTATGTATTCCTGGATTTGTTTTACTAATTTTATAGTGCATATTTTAAAAAACTAAGATGTTGCCTTTTATATTTAAACATGAAATTTGTCTTTAGTACTACTTTTGTGAAGTGTTTGGTAGCAAAGATTTTCTAACTTCAGGAAATGTTTAGTCTGCACACTGGGACAATACATTTTTTTTTTTAAGCCGTTCTTGGGGTAAGTCGGGATGGCTAAATGGGTTAGGGCCTTTAGGCATTCAGTTTGTAGCAGATAGCTCACAGAGCCTCCCATTGCTCTGTAAGGGATGCTAAGAAGGTGGCTAATAGCCTTTCTGGTGCCTGCTCTTTCAATGTGCAGAGTAAAAATGTGGGCTAGTTGCTATAGGAAACACAAAAAAGACTGACTGTGGACAAGTACCCATATGGCAGAATGGCATGGGTTTTGTAGGTGATATTTAGGAATCATCAAGTTATAATAATTATATTTACATTATTAATTATACCCTCAATGGGCTTAAAAAAAAAAAGGAAAATTTCATTTTAAGAAACCAAAAGTGAAAAAATTCTATGGAATGTTCCTTGAGTGAATCTCGTTTAATTGTTACAAGAGTTTTTAAGGATCTGTAAGAAAGAACAAGAATGTTATCAAGGACCAGGAAAGCTCCAGTAAAATTAGTATCAACCAGCTGCATTATTTAGCAAAATTTAAATGAATTCAAAGCTTCTTTGAATTAAAAACTCTTTTTAATCAAGTGTGTTTTATAAATCTGTAAGGGGTTGATTTACCACCTGCAGATGTAGGTCTCTTTTAAAAAGCACTCTTGGTAAAGAATTGGAGCATTTTAATTTAGGAATGCTTAAAACCAAAATTAAATGATACGCAACAATAGCTATTATATTATTTGTCATGCTATTTGCATTATGGAATATCAGCATGATATAGTTTTTAAAGTTGGACTTACTATGAGAAGATCTGGGTTCAAGTTATGGTTTAGCTGTAGCTGTACTTTTTATTTATTTATTTTATTAATTTTTGACAGAGAGAGAGAGATACAGAGACAGAGACAGAGAGAAAACTGAACTGGGGGAACTCCCCAGTTCAGCATATGGTTCTGCACGGGCCGGGGCCGGGGCCAGGATTCGATCCTCTGTCCCCGGCACTGCAATGTAAGCGCTTAACCCACTGAGCCATCCGGCTTCCCCTGTAGCTGTACTTTTTAAATTTACAGTCACTTTAACAGTTAAAATCAATTGTTTGCATAGCTTTATCTGCATTAGACCATACTAACACAGTAATGTTTTTGGTTTTTGTTGTTGTTTATTTGAATGAAGCTCATTATAAAGAAACAGTAAACAAACTTTTGGGGCCTTGCTAGTGCTAAATAAATGGCATTTATTATTATTATTATTGGTTTTGTATGTATTTTTTTATTAACATTTAAAGGGTCTGTATATACCAGAGTCTGTATCTCCCACCCTTTAAATTTAGGAAGAGCTTTTTTTTTCCTAGAGTAAAAAACAAAAATAATTACATCCTTTTTATTTATGCTAAATCGATTTATGAACTAGTCTACATATAATATTTTAATGATTTATTCAGTAGGTCAGCTACTGTGAACATGCATGAATTTACTCTTATATAAACCATGACCTCCATTTGCAGGCAAGAAGTTAAGAGAATCACATGATTTAACAAGGAGAGTGAGAGTGTGACTGTGAAAAGTAATAACATTACAGAAATTTTACATCTTTAGCAAATGCATCAGAGCCTTTCCCAACTACATACAATCTTTCCCTTCCTTGGAACAGTGAATTAAAATTAAATTAAAAATCAGACCAAAACATACTTTTACATTTCATATAGTGATAATATACCTAATGAGAAATTTATTATGTCATTATAGTATATGTGAAGCTCTTTGCCTAAAATAAACTTAACTGTTCTTTAAAGAAGAGTATATTCAGAAAGTTTAACTTGATTTGCTTAGACAAAGGAACAAGATGCCTACATAAGAATCTCTCTACATCACATTGAAACATCAAGTACCAAAAACATACACACATACCACTTTAGAGTTGTATTTATTAAATTTCATTTTTGGAACAAGCTAGAGTGGAAAGCTCTGTTACAATCATATTGCAATTATAGTTGTGTTCAAACTGCAACAGGGGAATTACAATTCTCAATGTAGACGGTTATCCATACGGCCAGAGTGTCTCCTTAGCTCTCCTAAAGGAAACCACAGCAAAAACAGAAGCAAACACTAGCTATGGATGGGAAAATATAATTAATCTCATGTACTGGTGAATAGAAGAATACCCCATGGTAGATTGTTTGTTGCTGAAATTTTAAGAAGCCGTGTCATGACAACTATTATAAAGTGGGTATAGCAATTCAAAGCAAAACTGCAGATTCTGCCATATTGCTTGTGGAATGGCTGCTACAAACATGCAAGCACCATGTAAGCCTGGCAGTACTTGAGGAGACAAATTGTTAATCAACCTCAAGGGAGCTCACCCTGTATTACACCTCCCAGGGATCCTGAAAGTATTTTCAGTAGAGCAATTCTAAAGCTTCTGGTAGCCAAAGGGTTTTGGTATGTTAGACTCAACTGCAGTTGTCCCTGAGTGAGGAAAGAGATGCTCTGGATTGCTTGATGCAGCCGCTTGTAGTTGCTAAAAAGGTGTGGGTTCTATATTCAAGGTGTTATTTATTCCCACATTTATTTTACCTGATAGAATTCTACTTATCTTCTAGGGTTTTTCGAGTAATGAAATGCAAAAAGAGTATGACTTTTGACTTAGACAGACCTCATGTTTACAAATAGAACTGAGAATAAAAGACAACCCAAAGGTGTCCTAGTTCTCAAATTACTTTTTGGTACAATGACCTTGAACTTGGTCTCAGGTTAAGTGACCATAAAATGATGAGATTCATGTTTCCTTTTATCATCTAACCCCTTTTAGATTTCTCAAAATAGTTATCCTATTTTAATCATATTAATTTCTTCCATTACTACGTATAATGTCTCAATTAGAGATATGTGTTTTTGAGAAATTGTTGATTATCAGCTGACACTCAAATAGAATGAGAACTGCCTGACTTTGAGAATCGGCATCCGATTTGGAGAGTTAAAGGTAATTAAGGTAATTTACCCAAGATGACTTTCAGAGTATGATAAACACACACATAAACAAACCAACAGTTTTTCATGTGCATGATATTTATTACCTCATTTTAGCCTAATTTAGGGTGTGGGTATGGGGTAAAGAAATAGCATGGGAGTGAAAGAGAAAGCAGGAAAAATGCGTGTTACCCATTGAGAGGGTAGGCAACTACAGCTGAATGAAAATGCACCAGAATTAACCTGACTACTAATTCTGCCCTTACCAGTCCCCTCTCATCAAAATCCTTCAACATCAATATGGTGAAAAATACAGTCATGTTATAGTCATATATACAATATTTAACAAAGAGAATAGATATACTTGTAGTTATAACTCTTAATTAAAGGAGAGCCTGCTTTGACTGAAATAATAGAAGAAAATTGTGTTTGTACAGAAGGCCATGAAGTGATTTTGTAATGTTTATATTGTATGTAAATACTGCATTCAACTCTAACTACAGTTAAGCTGTTAATGTTTTGCAGGTCAATTTTCAATTACAAAATACTTATTATAAAACATGTGACATTGTGTTTCTATAAGTTATTGCACATCCAGGTGGTGTGACTGATCCTAAAGAAAATATATTGGATTAAGCCCAAGTGATTAAACTGTGCTTATTTTCCCAAAACAATCTCAAATTATTCTCTTCTAATTTTTGTGTAATTTATTTTGTCTCCTAGACCATATAGAATTTTCACCATATTTTGAATCTTCTATCCCTTTTCTTAAATTCTAAATCCAATGATCATTCTTTCCCTAAGTGTTAGCATTTGTATTCTTTAATGAAAGATTTAATATTGCAGTTATTGTTAAATAACTATTTCTATCGCTTGGGCTCTCGCACCCACATTTAAAGCTTCCTATGGCATACATCACTTAATTTAAGGAGTGGGTCTCAGTTTTAAATCTGGCCAAACACTTGCTGCCTGTACTTTGTATGTGGGGCAAGGGAATGGGAGGAGGAAGGCTCAGGCTGCCTCGGATGTTTTAATTAAAGTTCTATCATAAATTTCCCAGGCAATTTCTTCTTCCCATCTTTTGCTCTTGGATTTATTGACCCTGAACTTAAAGCTTGTCTGAGGTTATCTATGATGTGCATAGGTGTCAGTTGCTTTCCTGTTTCATCTTCCTAAATCCAAACCCAATTTATGTAATTTTTTTATATTCAAGGAGCTTTTCGACCAACTGTTCTATAAACACTTTTTCTTTGTCATAATACAAGCAAACATTTTATTTTATAATCATTTTCAGGAAAAATAAAGTCACTTAATGGAAATCCCCTCAAAGAAAGAAAGAATTTTATATGAAGAGAGTACAAGACAAGACAAGGTTTGTGAGATTAGCTTAAACAATAAAAAACATAAATCTTGTCACGAGCCTTTATCGATTTTTCTTCATCGGTGGTTAACTATCTTAACACTGAAATGTTGTACTATATTACTTTGCATTTGATTTTAGCAGTTGCAATTCTATAGTATCACTTCCTTTGCTTTCATGAAATATAGGGCCTTTCTTTAGAATTTCTATTCTGATTGTTAAAAATATGTATTAGGTTTATATTGCACGGTAGGATGTTTAAAACATAGGATTGGAAAGGAGAAAATAGATGACAAAAATTTGATGCAATGGACCAAAGAACAGCTGATATTAAATGGAAAGAGGTATCTGTGGTCATATTATAAGTGGATCACTGTAGTGAGTGAAATCTATAGCTTTCATAGGTAGCCTCAGAGGGGCTCCATAAAGGGAAGCCCAATTCAGTAGGAAAAAAGGCTCTTAACGTTTTTGTGTGTGCATTTTATTTTAGTTTTTAATTTTTTTGGTGAACCTTTTCTTTTCTTTATTATATCACAAATTCTGTTTTCTGGGTTCCATAAAAATCAATACTCTCAAATAGTTACTAGTTAAGTAGCTAACTATATTTAAACCTTATTGAATATTTTTTACACAATCTTTTTTATAATGCTATTTAAAATTAAACAAATGATAAATTTTCAATATAAAAACTCACAGATAAACTTTAATGCATTAATTAATCATCAGTGTTTAGTCTATACAATTTCTGTATATTACTTATGCTTACACACACTCTTTGTTGCATACTTTATTTAAACCACAGTCACTGGTAGGAGGACACATCTAGGGTGTTTTATTGGAAAGAAGCACAAACATTTCCTTACCATCAGCGTTTTTTAAAGATTTATTTTTATTGTTTTTGACAGAAAGAAAGAGGAAGAAAGACAAAGAGAGACAGAGAGAGAAGGGGGAGGACGCTTCCTATGGAGCAGTCTCCATAGTTGTACATCATCAGTTTTCAACATAATTTCATTCCACACAGGTGGGTGTGGGGCCTCTCAGGGCAGGAAACTGGGCTGGGGACCTCCTGCATGGGCCAATCCACACAGGTTGGGCCAGGATTTGATCCTCAGACTGTGGGCTACAAGACAAGTGCTCAACCTGCTGAGCTATTCCAGCATCCCCTATCAGATCTTTTTAATAAGGCAAGAAAGTCTGTCCCTGATAAAACTTTCTAATTCAGCCCACCTGCAATCAATAGATGGTTAAGCTTACCAGTCTTTCTGTATGCTGGTTTCTTGGGCATTTTTAGAAGACCTAGAATACAACTACACAGCATCTCTTTTTGTCAAAATCTATTGAATGTTTCCTTGATTGAGATATATCTTGTCCCTATCTACAGGTATTGTCTACTTACATATTTGCAACAATGCAGTAAGGATCTTGGTTTACCAACTTTATTTTCATAACCTACTTTACACAGGTGGCATTGTTATACATTTGTTCTATATATAATCTTTCCATAGGATAGGCCCACAATCAAGTGGTAACAACGCTTGTTCTTTCATGATGTGAAATACAGTAAATTTTCTCTGATACTTATAATGTTTGTAAAAATTGGTAACTCATATCTGTTAGTCCTGAAAGAAACCTGCCATATGTGCAAATAATTTAGTGTTTGATCATGTTAACAGTTTCAGTGATTATTACTTAAGACTGACTAAAGCTAAAATAATGTTTATAAGTTTGAATCTTTGTTGATCTATTTAATATTATTTCTAAGTAATTCTTACCTATGATAAGCATATATGAATATAAAGTATAATGTTCATTGGCCTCCATTTCTACAAAATTCCAATGTGATTATTATGGCCTTCCTTTCAGGACAGACGAAACAACTGAAGTAATAGTCTTCTTATTCATTAACTAGGATGAGAGAATGATTGATTGATTGCTTAATATTTAAACTGTTCTTCCATGTACATTGAATTAACTCCTCTGTTGATAGGGTAGCTGTCATGCATAATGCTTAGACAGCTTAAATAACAAATTATTTCATTAAAAGAACTGCAGTATCATCATAGTTATTTGTTATCCATGCAAATTATGCTAATGATTACCATGTCATCTTCTAAGAAGCTTAAATGAAGTCCCTTACAATTAAGCAATAATTTCAGGACAATAAAGTAATGTACTAGGACATCCTATTTGCAAAATAAGGGTTATTTGAGCTATGATTTTAGGAAATGACTTTTAATGATGACTATATTTATCATTTGTTTATGTATCCTAGAATTTCATATATGTATATAGATTGTAGTTACATAAGTAAATAAATAAATTTGTCTCTTGGATATATTTACTTGACGCCATTTGCTTATGACAATTTGTAAATGCTAAGGTTTGCACTTTTTTTTCTTTATTTATAGGCTTAACTCTTTCACATCACAACTATTAAATATTTGCACCTCTGTCTGTTCTTGACTCACCTGTACTGAGTGATTCTCAGACCTAGTGTCTGGCTTAAACCCAGCTGAGAGTCAATAATTTCAGGTTGTTCCCTTGTATTTATTGTGTGATAACATAACTAAAGAGCCATGTTTCTAAATTTTCAGATGTTGAACTAAGTATTCTGTCAGAGGGAACCATAACCCTATTATAGGCACTATCATAAAAGGGCAGAGTATTTATTTCAACCTTAATTGAGTAGGTGGTACTTGCAGAACACTATGCAAGACACTGAGGAGTACAACAGGGAGAGGAAAACCATCTTTATCCTCTTGGTCTTTATACTTTTCACATGATACAACAACTAAACAGAAATGTTGATGCAGAACAAAAGAAAATGCATGTCATAAGAAATTGTAAATAAATTGCCATAAAGTTCGAGAAAGAAGGAACTATATCCAATTGTAAGGAATCAAGAGAGGATGTTCAAAGATGTAGGCTTTGCAAAGGGGCCTTAAAGATTATGAAGGGGTCACCTGATGGGCTACAAATGTAAAGAATTGATATGATTTCAACAGGTAGAGATGAGGTTTAAAGGCATTTTAATTAAAAGAAAAATATTTAGGAAAATGTAAGGACTATTTAAGAAATGGCAACTACATCAGTCCAATGCATGTAAGCGCAGTCTGTATTATCTGACCAATGCTCTATTTCACCATCTGATTCTTTATCATTACTATATCTGGAAAAGCAAATTTCCATCTGAGAAGCAAAACCTAGGGAACATGGGCCCGGTATATAATTCTTCCTCAATTCGACAACTACAATTCTCTAGTGTTTGTTGTTGTTGCTACTGCTGTTGTTGTTTTGTGTGCATGCATGTGTGTGTTTGTGTGTGTGTGTGTGTGTGTGTGTGTGTGTGGCATGTGTGTATAGAAAAAAAGCCTCTTTTATAATACCAACCCTAAATGCAGGGCCACTGCAGTGAAGTAAACAAATGAATATGCAATATTCTGGTAAGCCTTCCACATGAAATAGCAATGTGATACACCTGTCGATTGACTCTTCCGACAAATTCTTAAAATAAATAAATTAATTAATTAAGTGGTATAAATTTTATATTTACCGATGACTTTTCAAAAACCTCCCTGAGTATCTGCTGGGTAGAGTGAGCGAGAGGGGACATCATTGAAGGGGAGCATCCTTGCCTGTGCCACTCCGTTACCACCACCTGGGAGAGAACTTTGGTAATTCAAGGAGGACAGCCTTGCTATTACTCGTATTCCTGATAAGGTGGTGGCAAAGTTCAATTTAGAATCATTTAGAGATTACCATAGTGTTCAGATCTTGAGGTTCTGTTACTGTTGCAGGGTCTAAAAGTTTGGTCACATAAAAGAGGTTTCAACGTGTCCCTGTCCTTGCCCATTGCCGGAAGTCATATCCAGGAAGAACAATGGCAAAGCATGACAGATGAAAGGACAGTGCCTTACCTTCTCTCACTAACCCTAGCTTTTGTCCACTACTCACTTTCTAGAGACCGCTGTGTTTCCCAATTGGTCTGGATTTGAATTGCTTGCTCTGAAAGAGCTCTGACCAATATGTTTGATTAAAATTCAAATGCTACTGAAATATAAACCAAAGCCTTGCTAAGCTAATGGATATAGTACATTAGGGAGAGGAGTTTACTGAAAAACTTTGACTCATTTGTAAAATTAATAAACATATTTCACCAATAACAAAGAGAAATGGGTTGTTTATTTTGTTTTCAAATCCTGGTTTTGCTATTCACTAGTCATTCATCAGAAATTTATCATTCTACATCACTTATTTGATTTCAGCTAAACTACATCAATTGTGTGAGATTTGGCTTCCTTCTTTATCAATTGTGTTATAAGAATTGAACTGTCACTGGCAGTATTGCTAATATTAAGATCCATATTTTACAAATGAGGAATCCAAGTCACAGAGAGTTTAAACAACTTCTCCAGGGTCACATAGCATGTAAGTAGCAGACCCAGATTATGACCAAGGCAGTATCTCTAGAGTCTATGTTCATACCACCATGCCAAGAGAAAAAATCCACAAAAGAAACTAGGGAGAGCGTTATCACAGCGGACAATAAGTTGGAATACTTAACATTTCTAAACTCACTTCCAGAGTTTAAAATTTATATCACCAAACTGTATTTATAAGTGGAGCAATAAACATCAATTAGTGTATTACTATAGCAAGGTTTTCAGAGTTTGAAGGAAAAAACTCATACATGTAGCATCATGCTATAACACAAAAATACATATTAGAAATTATCAAATCATACAACAGAAGGATCACGGGGGCAAGATTTTGAAAGTGCTGTTTCTCTCCTTATGCCTCAGTTATGATCTCCTTAGTAGGAAGAAACTAGAAAAAGTCAGGTGCACAAACTCCAGCTATAAGGCTTCTCTATACAGCTTTTTAAGGAACTCTTCTGAGGCAGGTATCTAAGTAGTAGTGTGGGGTTTTTTGTTTGTTTGTTTGTTGTTGTTGTTGTTGTTAATTGTTAAATTTATTGAGGTGACATTGGTTGGTAAAAACACATAGGGTCCAGGTTATAATTCTTTCCATTAGATGAGTCAACATCTTCTGAGCAATGTGTTTTAATGTCTGTCATTGTAAAGAGAGTGAAGAAGTTGTTTTTCTTAAATTATAGCTTATTGTGTACATTTTCAGGTAATGTTCAAAACATTATGGTTTCACTCTTTCTGCAAATAGCATATTTTAATGTATAACATAATCCTGTACTTTCTGGAAGTTAAAAAAGACTAAAATACCATACTACTGACTTTTTTGAGTAGTTTTGAGGACAGTCAATTTGAAAAGAAAAATATTGGGACTCAGAGGAAAAACATATGTAAATAGGAGAGTTTGGATTTATTATTATTTTAGTTCCTAAGACTACTTTTCTTAGGTACCACAACCTTTTTATCTTCTATACACAGCCTAAATTATATTTAATATAATATATTATGACTTAATTTGAATTCATTAAACCAATACAATCAGCTGCATATATTAATAATATGTTTTGCCTGCCCTTTCCCCCAAAATGATTCTGAAAGATTTACACATTAAAAGCCAATGAAATGTCCTTGAGGAAGGTTTGCTAACTGTGTTTGAGTAAATAACATAAAAACAATTATTTCTTCATCAGTATGGGGAACCAGTTTGAAAACACTGAAGAATATGAATTAAATGCTCTCTGGGAGAAATGGAAAAGGTTAAAATTCATCATTATAATTGATAGGCTTTCTATGGGAAAATAAGCAATGTGAAGAATACCAAATATAGCTTTAAATTAAGACTATTAATAAATTATTTTTAAGGAGGTAATAATTTAATTATTTTAATTGTAAGTGATGTTTTTATTAATATATGACATGTTGATTTTATTAATATATGCCATGTTGATTTTATATTTATTTGTCCTTAATGAGATATATCTCTGAGTTTAAAAATTATTAAATGAGAAATTTTAGCTCCTGTCTTCTTTTAAATGCAGTGCAACCTCATGAATTATAATTTTAACTCCTTCATGTTTGATGTGCAAAATCTCGTGCTTAGATTAGATTTGAACTTTTTTTTTTTTTAATATATATATATATATTTTTTTTGACAGAGGAGAGAGAGAGGAAGAGATACAGAGACAGAGAGAGAACTGAACTGAGGGAGCTCCCAGTTCAGCATATGGTTCTGCACGGGCCGGGCCGGGATTCGATCCTCGGTCCCCGGCGCTGCAAAGTGAGCGCTTAACCCACTGAGCCATCCCGGCTTCCCCTAGATTAGATTTGAGACTGTCCTTTGTGGCTACAAGAAATACAATCAACTTGAATTGTAAACTTAAAACATCAATGTCTTCTCAGAAGTATGAAATGAGATTTGAAGAAAAGAACTATTACTCTTAACTTTTAGCTTTTCATTTTTTGTTGAGGAGTAATGTAAGAGAAAGGTCATCAGCACTCCCCTGGTTTGATTTAAAGAGAGAGGGAGAGAGAGAGAGAGAGAGAGAGAGAGAGAGAGAGAGAGAGAGAGAGAGAGAGAGAGAGAGAAATAGTAGTAGCAAAATATGACACCAATATGAGAAATTTCTACTAGGTTCCACCCTTGGTCTGATTAATACCATGCCAAAGATCGTTCCTGTCATAGAAAAGCTTTGGCATCATTCCCTTTACTTACAACAGAAATGAGAAAGTTCCCCACCCCAAGGCTAAATATCAAACTACAGATTTTCTTTAGATAATAGGAGTCAGAGAATTGCTATATATTTTTTTTATTGTTAAATTTATTGGGGTGACATTGGTTGGTAACCAGAATTGGTATATTGCATAGGCATCTTTTGGAGAGTATGTGTCTCTTATCTCCTAGTTTCTTAGCCTAGAGAACAAAGGGCTCTTGGGGAGGCCCACAAACTATTTCTAGAATGGAGGAAGAGCACACGTTTCCTGAAAATAGTTATTGAAGGGGGTGTGATGCTAAAGTACATTAATTTTAAAGCTTCGGTTTTGTTTAAACCAAGGGGAATGTGGATACACAGGGAGCGTGTATAATAATACCTGGAGAAGGAGTTTAGGCCACAGAAAGACAGGGGAATCCAAGAACATAAAATCTCTTTTATACGGAGGTCTATTTTTTTTTTTTTTAGAAACAGTTTATTTATTTTTATTGTTTTTGACAGAGAGAGAGAGAGAGATACAGAGACAGGGAGAGAACTGAACTGGGGGCACTCCCCAGTTCAGCACATGGGTCCGCACGGGCCGGGGCCAGGATTCGATCCTGGGTCCCTGGCGCTGCAAAGTGAGCACTTAACCCACTGAGCCATCCTGGCTTCCCCTGGAGGTCTATTTTTAACCAAAAAGGTGTGGCAT
Source organism: Craseonycteris thonglongyai (assembly GCA_004027555.1). NCBI lineage: Eukaryota > Metazoa > Chordata > Mammalia > Chiroptera > Craseonycteridae > Craseonycteris > Craseonycteris thonglongyai. The sequence goes on from PVKE010005482.1 coordinate 52,994, forward strand.
TTATTTGTTCAAGATAAAAGACAAACTGGGGGCTTGATTTGGTTTTTTTTTTCAGCAGTATTTTTGTTTATGTGAGTAAAAGAGTGCATCCTTGTTGCTGATACCAGACTAAGAGCCAAAGTGGAGCCCAAGGGTTAAGTTTGGCCAGAAAGTTCTGAGGCAAAGGTTGGTCTGGCCAGACTATGATTAAATGCATGAATAAATATGTAGGAGAAGAATTCCTGCTCTGTACTTGTAGGACTTCAGTTTAAAAATACATTTCCGTTGCCTGTTTTAACCCTATGTGTCTCTTGCCCAATTTTTTTGGCTATAGTTTTCTATATCTTCTGTGATATTTTGTCATTGAAGACAAATTGAATCCACTTATTAAAATATCAAATGGAGCATTTAAAGCTAATCATTTTCTAATCCTATGTTTTAATCTTAGACTTGCTTTCCAAATATGACAGTGATTGAAATATTAGCTAGGTCATCACTTACTAACTGTGTCATCTTGGACATTTTTTTAACTCTGAATTTCTCATTTGTAAAGTAGAGATAATCATAGATTAAAATGTTGAGAAGATTAAATGACATGGTGCATGTAAATTGGCCAGTAGACAGCAATAAATAAATGATAATTAACACCACCAATTGTAAAGTCCGTCTAGTCTCTTATTTCTAGATTTCTTTAATTCTGCAGCTTTCTAGGAAATCCAGGATTTAAAGTCAGTTTTAGTGATATTTGGGGCACTTCACCATGACTTGGCCCATTTTCCTAGTTATCTTAGAAAGTTTGGCACTGTAGCAGTCCTTTGCTGGGTTCCAGTTTGTTTAATCACAGGACTAGACAAGAGGAGATCAAACTATTTCCTCAACACCCTGGAGCTATTCATCTTAATGCGCAATTCATTTCTATTTTTCAGTGTTTTCATATTGTTTTTATTGGACATGAACAGAGTCTAAAATATAAACTTACTGTTAGCTAATAAAAAAAATCTAAATATATTCACATCTACAGGCAACACTGATTCTCTCCTCTTCTAAATTTATACTTATAATTTCTATTTGAATGGAGATTGAAGTGGCTTCATTGTTGATATTATTTGTCTTATACTTTTGTGAGCAGTTATTATCTTTAATATACTTAAGTACAATTGTATTGAAGACATTTTAGCTGACTAGCTTTTACACATGATCTAATGAAGGCAAAAGTAATCGCATATTCTAATATCAGGACTGTGTATCCTTTGTCCACACAAGTATGTATTTTAAAACTCTGTTTTTGTACTACTATTGTCTATTTAACTCAGTTGGTTAGTGCATATTGCTAATGAAGCCAAGGGTATGGGTGATATCTGTTTTCAGGCCACTTAGTTTTAAAAAACTCTGTCCACAGACCATAATCCTAACTTAAGGCAAATTGTATTAAAATTGAATGCCTTCCATTACAAAGCAAGCAGCTGAAATAAAACAATTTGGCGTCCATGACTATAAAAGTCTTATATAAACATAGTATGTTATTTTTTAAACTAATTTTACACTCATCAATTTTTGCTTTTGTTTTTTGATTTTTTGAAACAAAGTGGTTCCTTCATATTTAAATCCTGATATTTTGATTAACTCTTGCATAGATACTGTGATTCACAGAAAGACAAATGGTGATTCTTGCTATGGGTGTTCTATCTGAATTTAGAGTCGTCGTCTTACAAAAATCTTCTCAACTTTCATCGAATTCTCCATAGATCCACAAATAAAAACATACATTTGTAATTTTTTAGGTCAGTTTCTCTTTAAGCATAAAATTTGAATAATAACCTCTATCCATAGCAGTGGTATTTAGTTGGGTTTATGATTCTCATAGGGGCATTGAGTCTCTTGAATTACAGATATACCTCTTACCATTAGTTAGCACCTAAATGTGTGGCTGAACATTTTAAATCAGCTTATAAATCATTACAATGAACAACTTTCAAACTGCCCATCCAAAGCAACTGTCTTGACATGCCATCTGTTATTTTTCCTTTAAAAGTTTCTAGTCTGTTTATCTAAGGCAGCCATTTAACATTTAAAATGATGTTCTTTTTTAAGGTGTGTGATGGGCTGATGAAGACAAGCTTTTGCTTTAATTATCAACAATTTCTGTGATGCGATATAATTTTTGCAGTTGCTCAAGGCTCTTTACAAATCAAAAGGAATCCAACTAAAACAGTAATTAATGTCAAATGACTAGTCACAAAAGGCTCTCTTTAATTAAAAAGTTCTAATCTTTGATTAAACCTCATCACACATTCTCCTGATTATAAACTGTTGTCTGAAAAAGGCATGTAATTGGGTACATAGTCTATTGTCTCTCTAAAGGACACCTTCAAATTATATAAAATGAGGATGGTTTGCTTGAAAGTTAAAAATCATTCTTTAGTTATATTTTTATTTTGATTGTTTTTCTTTTTTTGTTGCTATAATTGGAAGCTTTGTTTTTCATTAAATAATATACCAGCTGAAAATAGAAAAAAATCAAGTAAATGTACCTATAGTATATTCAAAATTTGGTAATATGGATATTTAGGAACAGTTATATTTTTTGAAGTTGAAATTAAAGCAAAGTAACCTTATTCTCACAAATCAATGGAAAAGCTGTGAGAAAAGTACAATTTTGAGTCAAATCGTGGCATATTTATAGTGATATTTACAAATATTTCAAAATCTAAATGATTTTTAAAAATTTTTACACCTTATGTTTTTATACTTCTCATGTTCTAAGGCATATTGTCTATTATTACCATATTTTCCGGCGTATAAGACGACCGGGCGTATAAGACGACCCCCTAATTTTACAGTTAAAACATAGGTTTAGGCCTATATTCGCTGTATAAGACGACCCCCCACTTCCGAGGCAACACCAGTTCTTTTCTTAATTAAATTTTTAATGAATGACATTTTTCGAACATACCGTAATATACCGTACATTGATAGAACATGTATATTGCCTGCATAAAAAGCCTGCTCGGATTGGCTGAGTTAGAGAGGCGGTCCGAGCAGCCTTGCAGTGATTGGTGCGGGATCGAGTTGGAAAATTCGTTTAGCGGCATATCCAGACGATTTTCGGGATCGAGTTGGAAAATTGGTTTAGCGGCATATCCAGACGTTTTTCGGGATCTACTCAGCGTATAAGACAACCCCCGATTTTCGGTTGACTTTTTTTCGTTTCAAAAGTCATCTTATACGCCGGAAAATACAGTACATATTGAAATCACTGATTGATAATTCAGTTTTCTCCTGTATATTTTTTTCCATGTACTTATTTTACTTTGTGATTATAGTGTTATATTTAATTATATTTCTCCTAAATTTGGACATTGATAATGTATTCTTTTAATTAGATCATAAAAGAACAGGTATAAAAAATGAAATGGACACAAAGACAAAACACTTGCTGGAATTTTCTGGGAGGTACTTATCACCATAATTCTTCTCTATTTTGATCCAAGAAACTTAGCCATATGCAATTTGATAACACAGTCCTCATTCAAGTTTTAATACTATTGGTTTACAAATCGATTTTTAATACAGTGAGTGTTCTATTATTATCATTGATCCCACATTGTCATTGTGTTTGCCCAGATTCAACTGACCTATGCCAGTGAAATGTATCATTCTAACATAACTTGTGACATTCTATTGTTCTAAATGAATAAATAATTTAAGAAAGGCTAGACAGAGAAAGATAAAAGGCATTCATTTTGCGCCTACCTACTGCCCTATGTATGGCATTTAATGTATCCCATTTAATTTAACCTACCAACCAAATCATTCACCACTTATATTTTAAATTAAAAAAAAAAAAAAAAAATATATATATATATATATGATTTACATATTTTTCTTTTATACACATTTCATATGATATATATATATATATCATATATATTTTTTGGATATATATATATCAAAATTATTTTTTTCATTACATTAAAACCATGTAAAATGTAACTTAACCCTTAACAGCAAGTTGTATGTTTATGACAGTTTGGCATCTCATAAATTAATTTTAATTCTAAAATCAAGCTAATGAGTAAAAAGATAAAAATACTTCCTTGAGTCTTCAACTTAAAGTAGAATTAATTCCTTGATTAATTATCTTAACACATCTTAAACTACAGCATCAAGTCATTTGTATGTATGACTTATATCAGTAAAGCAGTTTGCTAAAATTTGTGGATCTCACACTTCAGTAAAATATGGAATTAGCTTCATAAGAATAATTGAAACAATAAAGTAAGTTAAAAGACATCATAAAATGATTCCAAAATTAATCCTGTCAAGTAGTTAACATACAATGTCAAAATTAATAACTAGCTAACTAAATGAAAATATAAGTTCTTATTGAATTCTGATGGTTCTTCTTTGAAAACTTAACCAATTACTATGATTATTTTATATACAATAATGTGATAAATTATCTAAATTCTGGATACAATTTCCATGACAAGATGTATAAAACAAAAATTCCACCAGATCAGTTAGACAAGCAATGAAGACTTTATTAATGACTATTGAAATAGGGGAGAAAGATCGAACTTAAGTCCACAAAAACAAAAGTCAGTAGTGTTTAAATGCTCTAATGAGCTAGTGCAAAAGTACTAGAGGATATTCTTGGGAAGGTGGAGTCAATATAGTTCTACTAGTCATCACTTAAGGAAGTTAGGCTCTAAACTCCCATAGAAACTGGAATATAGGTGTCCTATCTTTCTAGACAAAATTTCTAAGAGATGGCTACCAAATCCTTGAGGAAGATATTCTTTGGCTGTGGAAGATTTGCATCTCAAAAGAGCAGAGAAAGAGTTTAGAATTGCAAGTTTTCTAAAATAAACTCCGTGAAAGAAGTTCAGGGACCTAGAATCAGGAAGAAGTTTGTATGAGGTTTAACCAAGCTGAGGGGAATGTTAAGTCCATCTTCATCCGATGATCTGTTTCATCTCTGACTTAAAATGAACACTTGTGAAAAAGTAGTGCATGATACTAATAACAGTTTCTCAATTTTTCTACGGTTCACTTTAGATTCTAATGGGTTCCTCTTAATTATTAATACGTCTTAAATACCAAGATTTAAAAAATATTAGGCTTTTTCCAGTTTTGATTTCTATGACACCAGCACTGAACTGTATCATGTGTTATAATCACTTGTCATAGACTCATTTAGTGTTCATGACACCCTCCAGAAGTAGATATTTCTATAATCTCCATTTTATACTTGAGTGAATGAATGTAAAGAAATGTTTAAGTGACTTGCCCAATGTTAAACATCTAGCATTTGCTTGAGCCAAGATACAAACCCGCACAGTTCAATAGGCAACAAAATATTGCTGCTAATTGTTTTTTTCTAGAAGGGAAATTCTAACCTTTTACCTGACAGATGTTTGGGTAAAATGCCATGTAACATTTTGAGAGCTTATCTGTGCTCTTTAGAGCTATGTTTATACTACCACACATTCAGGAGCAAGCAAATGAAAAAGTTAAAAAAAAAAAAAAAAGCAAAAATATGGGCTAGTTATTTACACATAAACATATAAATCAAAAGTGAAATTAATCAAATTAAAAAATTAAAAAAGAAGGTACATTTCTAAACATATAGAACATTTGAGAGCAAGTGACATGTATATTGGTCAAGAGATAACAACTATAGACAAATACAATCATATTTTTTAAAACAACTTCAGAATTATTAAATGCTCACTATATCCCTTTTTTTTTTTTTGGTCTAAATTTAGCTACAAATGCACTAATACTAGAATAATAATGACAATGGTTTTGTTTTTTTTTTTTTTTTTT
>PVKE010005483.1:0-58797 GCA_004027555.1 Craseonycteris thonglongyai
TATCAAAAGTTGGGTCTGGAAATTTATTTTCTTCATGAGCCTATATCTCGAAAACTTAATAAGTGATTTAAAAAATAAAAAATAGTTTTGAACATATATTTTACTTATCTACCCATACCTCGCTGGAATGCACCTTATACTGAAACACAGTGTATACACATAGTATGCATTTCACACCCCTTCTTCCCCCTTAGACTACACCTATGACAATAAGTTGATCGCGACACACTTTTAAGATAAAAAGTGGATCTTATATACAGAAAAGTTGGCCACCCCTGCTCTATAACACAGCAAGGTTCTCAGATTTGGCAGCTGATTTTGTTTTTTCTTTTGTCTGCCTTTGCTTTACTCTTTGCTTCATTGATTAATGACTGCTGTCTACAAAGATTGACAGTGCTTTGTAAGGTAAATAAGTGTCTAATCACTGTGTTGTACATCTGAAACTAATACAATATCGTATGTTAGCTCTAATTTAAAAATCACTTTAAAAAAGATTGATACTGTGACACAATAGTCTTTTAATAAAACCAAAGTTTTGGGTTTTGTTTTTTGTTTCATGCTCAATTGTAATTTAGGTTATATCTTTATAGTTCCAAATAATAATAATTATCCAGCTAATTTGATTAAGTTAATCAAATTAACTTAAGCTAATAAAATTAATTAATTAATTAATTAAATTAATTAAGCTAATTTGATTAAGCTAATTTTGAATTCTAAGTTGATCAAGTTAATTTTAAGTGTCCAATATTTATACACACCATTTGATATTGTTATTAAAGGTGTATTTAGTTTTATTTTTATTTATTTATTTTTTTAATAAATTTATTTATTTATTTATTTATTTTTTTATTTTTTTTTTTTTGACACAGAGAGAGAGAGATACAGAGACAGAGAGAGAACTGAACTGGGGGAGCTTCCAGTTCAGCATATGGTTCCGCACGGGCCGGGGCCAGGGCCGGGATTCGATCCCAGGTCCCCGGTGCTGCAAAGTGAGCGCTTAACCCACTGAGCCACCCCAGCTTCCCCAATATTAAGTTTTATTAATTTGTTATGCATATCTCTTGGTATATGAGTGTAGGAAATAGGCTTTGTAAATAGAGTTTCAAACCTTTTAAATTTACTAGAGAAATAATCATCTATCCCACCCTTGCTGAAATCTTTGTGTTGGTGAATCAGATAGCAAAAATTCCATGTATAAAAATAAAGTTTATGACTTTTCCATAACATGAATTTTTTATTTTTTAATTCTCTCTTAAGCTCCTTAACCAATAATTGTGGATTTTCTTAGTCAGTATGAGCTTACTTCTTGTAAAATAATGTCAGCCAAAGGCTGTGTAAATACAAAGCATGTTATTTGTGATATTCTTGTGGAGTTGTACAACTGTATGTATGTTAAAACTGAGCAATTCCTTAGTATTTTAATTCAAGGATCACAGCTAAGGGACTCAAGGTTAATTGACTAAACTCTGAAAAATACAGTCAAACCGATTATTCTTTCATACGTTTTTAAAAGACATTTTAATACGTCTTTTTAAATTCGTGCATCATTTTTCTTAATGAATTAAACCAATTTATCTATGCAAACATTGCATTATTTACATGAATGTTGTTACATGAATGTCATTTATGTCACTGAAAATATTCAATTTTGGTAAAAACCATCTTTCAGAATAGCTTAGTATAACACAATAAGAGGCAGTTAACTCTTGATTTCAATGCCAATTTTCCTTCTCATTGTCATTTAAAGCAAATTTACTATGTCCATTCTTAATCATTTTGTTTGTTTGTTTGTTTCTTTACTGTTTTTGTTTATATAGTACTTTCTCACCCTAAAATATTTGTTCATTTTCTCTAATTCTTTTATTATCTATATGTGGTTACATTTAACACTTTAATACGTATGGAACTGACCACTTGATTTTAAAGTGGGTGTCTTATTGATTTTATATTTATTTAAAAAGCAACAGTTCATTTAATGAACAGTTATGACATACACACTCTGTGCTCGGCACTATGTATACAGAATGAATCCATGTCAGCTCTTAAGAAACATAAAATCAGTGGGCAAGACAGGCTGTAAAAAGAGGAATTTCACCACAGTGTGGAAAGGGCCAAAGAGCCAGGAGACACAGCTATGCCAATAGTGGAAGTTTTTCCATTGCCTGAGTGTCTCCTGGTTGGGGCAGTCAGGATGCTGAGTTCATGAGGTACTGTCATTACAAAGCTGGTCTCCCATTATCAGGGAGAAAAGTAGGTGTTCTAGTTTCTGTGGACTGGCTATACCTAAGACTGCACAAAAACAGTAGAGAAACATTATTGGATGGGCATTGCTGCTACCACTCCCATATCAGTAGTCCAGAAAGATAAGCACAGAATGTGTGATTTCCAAGTGAATATTACATATAATTGTCCTCACAATCTTTGCAATGCTATGATTAACTTGTGTGTGATGTGGAAACTTAGATCAGAGAAGGTTTGTTTGGCATTGTGCTCTCCTTCCTCTTTTCCTAACTAAGATGAGCTCCCTACGGTCTTCTCCACATCATTCTGCTTGACCTGGTGGTGGGACACGAGGTGAATGTATGTAGAAGAGAGTAGAGTAGGGAGCATGGGTGAGGAGGAATGGCACCAAGGGTCTGCCAACACTTCATTAAACATCTAAGAACCATCAGAAGCAAATAGCCTACTAAAAATGGATCCTACTCTTTGTGCTAAAGTTCTTTAATTCTGTTCACAGCCAATTCCTTTTATTGAAAGGGAGCCTGGTGACATTCTCCTGGGAACTAGCCTTTGAAACATTGGTTCACAATGAGGAGCTCTGAAAAGTTTGATAGGAGTTTGTCCCATGAGTCATTGTCCTGCAATCAGTTGAGATCTTGTTTGCTGTTTTACTCTGAGCATCTGGCTTTGTTCTGAATTGCTTCTCAGCAAAATTTCCACAGATAATCCATTTGTCTTATGCTTTGAGTGACAGGTAAGTTTTGAGCATCACCAACATTATACTGTGGGTTGGTTGACACTCCAATCCTCTGCATACATTTCTATCTGATGCAAGAACTGACCTTGCAAAAATTACCATGATTCACATACAAACAACAAACCAAAAGCTTCTTTTACATATCATTATGACCAAATTGAGTATTTATAACACTAAGTAGATATAATTTATACATCCCCAAAGTTGATTTTTTTTTCAATACTGAGAATCATTACATAAATGGTCCAGCATGTTTTCAATAACAAGCCCTGGTATTTTATGATGAGACGATGGCCCTAACACATTTATGCATTTACATTATAGGAACATTTTTCTTTCTAAATGTTAATATTCATTGTGTGTGATACATTCTATTACAAGCTATCTGAATCTGAGAGCAGTATTCATGGTCATGAGGAAAAAAACCACCGAAGCAGACCATGAATGATTACAAAGCTATAAAAAAATTCTCAATGGAGTTATTACTTTTAATTCAAATTCTGTCTTTTGTTAATTGTATATAATTCATGGATCTGACCTGTGGAGTCCAAGTTTACTGAATGTCCTAGTAAGATTCTCCTTTCTCCTGGGTGCAGGCAGTCAATCTTTCTTGGGCAGTGGCAGCATTCATTTCACATCACAGTGATGTCATGTCAGTCCATTCTTACATGAACTGCATCTAGGATGTTTTATGTCTCCACCTGTCCCTTCTCTTCCTTCAGGATCTTTACTGAGGACCACATGATAGCACATACTGGCCTCGGATATAATGAGATCATGGGGAGAGGATGGCTGTGGAGATTTCTGCCTTCATAGAATTTGTCACATATATTCTCCAAAGCCGATGCCTTTCTACAGGGCCTACTCTCCCTGCAGTGATATGTCCCTTCTCAGGGTCACATCTAGAACCTGGAAATTTAAATATATAACTTTCCCCTCAAACAGGCAGTTATACCAGATAGCAAAATGTTTTGTTGAAGAATACCTCAGTTTTAAAATACAGGAGCTGCCTAGACTTCTAAATTGAAACTGAAATCTTTTATAAGATGTCTAAAGTATTATAGTACTACTCTCGTACATGGCCTCAAATTAGGGAATGCTAAAAAAGTAAATGAAAAGTAAACTTCTTAAGGATATATAGAGCATACAAGTACCTGTTCTACTATTTCAATTCTTATTTGATTAAACGTTTAAAAAAATCAGCCAATAGCCTACTACACAAATTGAGTATTTTTTCTTAACAGTGAACCTAAGAATATTAGAACTGTGCCTTTTCAATCTGATTGACCAGGTCTCTGATGCAACTGAGGCTTTTGAGTGCCGTGGGTTCTTCTTTCTCAGCCAAGCATGGCCCTTAAAGACGAAGTCCTTCACTGAAAAAAAAAAGTCCTTAAAGGAATGACAATTTTAACAGTACAAAGGAAAAAAAAATCATCTCCTGTTTGATCAATTTCTGGAAATAGGGCTGAACGCCCTCAAAAATGGTATATTTTATTCCCAGACTCAGAAAAAGAGATCTTCCAGCCTTAGGCACCACCCTCTACTTCCCTTAACTGTGACCCCACACCATGCTTTTCAGTGTGCACAGAGCTCCTACTTCACAGTTTTAGTCTCAAACAACACATAAGGCACCACCAGCCCTTACCATTGGTTGACAAGATGCTCAAAACATCACTCTTATAAGAAAATTATATCAGACTATATGAGTCACGTTCTACATAAATGGCTCTGAATACTTATAAATACTTTGTTCTGCCTTCACCAATATATTTTCATTCATACAGGTTATATAATTTTTCATTATAAAGTGTTAATTAAGAAAATACAAACTTTTTTGTACTGTGATAAATAGAGAGCAATGACTATAAACTGCTTTTTTGTCAAAGAGATAAACAAGGAAAAACGTATGCATTCATCCTCAGAGATCTTGTGGCCTAATGATATTTTTCAATTTATAATGATCTATATGTATTGTGAGATTACTATATTCATAAAGAGGAAAACCGTATTGTTTAAAAGCTCCTTGTGTTCAGACAGGGAGGAAATAGGTCAGAGTATAGACAGGAGCTTGTGGCTTCATACTGTCGTCCCTTCAGACACTGCAGAAGATGCAGCCACAATAACCTACCCAACGTCCCTTGAAGATTCCACTAGGCAAGTCTTCCCACAGAAATAACCTCTCAGCATGTGGTAGGAGGCTGTGTGTGTGTGTGTGTGTGTGTGTGTGTGTGTATGTCTAGAGGTAGATCTGTGAAAGAGAGGAGATGTCCACCTTAGATAATAATATATGTATTCATCTAGGTGCTTGGGGCGAGTATAGTTAAATATGCTTTTGGACAAGTGGGTTTTAACAATCTTTAAAGAGAACAACCAGAAACTGACCAATGATTGATGAAAAGAAATGGCACCCCTAACCTCAAGGTCTAGGAATCAAATCCTGGCCCTGGCCCATGAGAGCACATACGCTGAACTGCGGCACAACTAGTGAAGGTTCTTACCTCCCATGCCCTGGGTTCAGTTTCTGCCCCAGGTGGCCCACATCCACCTGTGTGGAATGAAGCTGTCACAACTAATGATGTACAACTATGGAGACTGCTCTGGGCCCTTCCCCTTCTCTCTCTCTCTCTCTCTCTCTCTCTCTCTCTCTCTCTCTCTCTCTCTCTCTGTCTCCTTCTATCCAACAATGAAATAAATCTTGAAAAAGAAAAGAAATGGTATTCATATGATCTGCAAATTGAAAATGATTCATTATTTGAGAACTTTAAATTCAACTTTAATTAGAAAAGAGATAAAAGTGGTCTTTGTTTCATTTAGGGAAATTAAAATTCTTCCTATTTACAATAAAAGTATTCACTTTCTAATATGAATTACTTGATGGCTTGGAAGCACCCTGTCCTCAGTACAACACTGGTTAAAGATGCCCCCATGAATCAGCCTTGGGGGTTACAAAAAGAAGAAAATGCCCCTCATTATTATCCTCCCCCTCAAAAAAAAATTAGTAATCAAATAAATCAGTGTTCACAATTAGATAACTCCTTTGTGGTCATTGGGCTTTACATACTCATTGAATATCTGACCACTAATAATTTAATCTTGTTTAGAAGAAGGGCATAGAGTTATGCTGGAAATAAGCATCTACAAATTTGGTACAATTACTTATAATCATATCAAGGGATCCATGGAGACATAGAGACAATATTCTCAAAAATAAATATAGTCACAGTGGGTAGATGTGGGTTTTAGTTCTCAGTTCAGCTCCTCCCCACAGCAAAGTGACTAGTAACCACCCCCCACACACCCCCCCACACACACACATATACACACCAAAATGTGTATGGAGCACTAAGACTCTAATGAGGAATCCAGCGATGACAGTGAACTAACACATATCCCAATGCTACAGTGAACATCCACTCAGGGAGTTGTATGTCAGCTACTGTCTAGAAATTCCAGATCCCAAGAGGCTGCCTCCTGCAAAGCCTCCAAGATGGTTCCTCTGGAGCTTGAGATGGATGGTGATATACGAGAACCTGCCAGGGAAGTTTCTACCACATCCATATTCGCAATTAATCAGATCTCTTTCCAGTCTTCACAATTATTTTAGCAAAGGAAGTAATTAAGAATAGCAATCTTCTTTCACAGAGGGTATAAACCACACCAGCAGCCGCATCCATGGGTCAAAAAGACCAACATTGCTTTATTTATCCAGCTACCTTTTAAAAAGAGAACAACTAAAAGGATTACGTGGCTTTTTTCTTTTGTTTTCTTTTCTTTTTTTTTTGTAAAACATGGAATTTTTTTCTACCAAAATTGAAAAGAAAAAAAAAAAAGCTAATTCTTTCCAGGTGGTAAAATGTAGCAAATCAAAAAACAAAAAACAGATTGAACAGAAAACTTTCTGTTGTGCAAATGAAGTAAAATATGTGCCTACATGCATATGCATGCATGAATTATGAATATACCAAACTATAAATATAACACATTAATGCCAGCATGAAGCACAAAAGTAGAACAATTTTATGGTCTCAAACTCCTAATTAGCATAAAATGCATAACACTGTAATTGAATTATTATTGATTAACACAAAGACAAAGAAGCCAGATGTGTTGGATGGGCTTGGTAATGAACTAAGTAAACTACAGATGTTTAAAATTCATACATTACAAATGAAATATATACTTTTTTTAATCATGTGGCAACAAATCTTAGTGCATTCAGGTACAGCGATTATATACCATAAATGTCCATACCTATGAATGTACATTATACTTTCACAAATAATATCACAATATTTGAGGCATCACTTGCATAAAATGGTTGCATTGCTCACATGCCCAGCATATAGAAGACTATTTTCACAGGTAAATTTCTTTTTTTTTTTAAATTAAATTTATCAGGGTGACACTAGTTAGCAAATATACAGGTTCCAGGCATACAGTTCTACACTACATCATCTACATGTTGCATTGTGAGCTCACCATCCAGAGTCAGTTTTTTTTTTTCCATCACCGATCCTCTCACCTCCCCAACACCCCTTCACCCTTCCCCTCTGGTAACCCCTAAACTATCGTATTACAGGGATAGTTCTGATTCTGCCCTTTGGACCTGATAAAAATCAATAGTAGATAAAACAATATAAAGAAGGCATAGCTAGTGAATGGACAATTAAAAAATAAACACAGATAAGAGAAGGGAAGCTTGATATTTAAAAGAAAAGCAGACGTTTTCCAGCACATTGAATGTTTTTGTTAATTTCTCACTGTGCTTCCCCCACCCACCTTCCAAGAGACCCTGCAATAAAAGTGGGCATCATTCACATCATTTCTTCTAATGGGACTAATCAGTTCTCAAGCGCCATTATGAGGAAACTAGGAGCTTTTGTTCGGTTCCTTCCAACAACATCCAGTGGGATTTCTATTAGATGAACATATCATAATTTGTGCCTTTGGATCGCTTTCAGGTTTTGACTATTGAAAGCTGCTCAGAACATTCTTGAAGTTTCCGGGATGGCTCAGCAGGTTAAGCACTTGCTTCGCGGCCTTGGGGTCCAGGGATCCAGTCCCTGCCTTAGCCTGTGCAGCCCCATATGCTGTACTGGGGTGAGCTTTCCTTGTGGGAGGTCCCAGTTTGGTTCCCACCCAGGTTGTGTGCTGGCACGCCTCCCAGGTGGGACGCCCCCGGCCCAGTTCCTGTCCTGCATGGCCCCACATCCACCTGTGTGGAATGAAACTATGTCAAAAACTGATGACATACAACTACGGAGACTGCTCTGGGCCCTCCCCCTTCTCTCTGTATCTCTCTCTGTCTCTTTCTCTCTCTGTCAGACAATAAAAATAAATCTTAAAAAATGATTTGCTGTCACCTCTCTTGGCTACATACCCAGGAGTGGGACTGCTAGATCTTAAGGCACACACATGTCTAGCTCCACTGACAATACAAAACTTTTTCAAAATGGATACATAAATTCAAATTTCCAGTAGCGATATAAGAGGCACTTTGAAGGGTATGCAGTAGAGTTTTGGTGATTTTGTTTGTTTGTTATGTTTTTTTAGGTTTTCTCAGTTGACATTGTTCTTCAAAAACCCAGCAGTTAGGTTTGTTCATTCATTTGATAAACAGCTATATATACAAGTCTGTCCAGAAAAAGATCCAGCCACTGTTAATATAACAAGAACAGTAACATGGCTGGCTACTATTCAGACAGCCCTTGTATATCTACATATCAAATGAGCATCCATAAGTTATTATAAGCCTGGCACTTGGAACACAAAGCAGATGATAGTTAGCTTATAATATAGTAGGTGGATCAGAAAATTGATTATAAAAATGTAATGTATCACCTCGACCCAAATAAAGATATAGAGTTATATAGAAGAATTGGGTGGTTGGGAGCCCATAGAAGGGTTATATTGCCCCAGACTTTCCAGAGGAAGTAACATCTCTACTGAAACCTAAAAATAAATAGAGGTGGCCAGGTAACCAGGATGGGGAGGCATTGATTGTAAAGAAAGAGGAGGGAGGTGAAGGTTGAGAGGGAAAGACATTATTCTTTGAAGATGGAATGGGGTCTATGAAAACCAGCAATTTAGAGAGAACATGGGGAAGTCGGGATGGCTCAGTGGGTTAATCACTCACTTTGCAGCCCCAGGGACGGAAGATTGAATCCCGACCCCAGTCCATGTGGACCCACATGCTGAACTGGGAAGTGCCCCCAGTTCAGTTCTCACTGGAGTGAGACCCTAGCCCAGTTTCTGCCCTGTGCAGCCCCTCACCCACCTGTGGAATGAAACTATGTGGAAAAACCAATGATGTGCAACTATGGAGACTGCTCTGGGCCCTCCCCCCTCTGTCTCTGTATCTCTCTCTCTCTCTCTCTCTGTCTGTCAAAAAACAATTTAAAAAAATCTTCTAAATAAATCTTTAGAGAGAACGGTTCATGTGGGCAGTGGCAAGAAATTCACTATGATTAGAGAATGAAGTGTACAGGTGCATTTAGAGAAGTGGGGAGAAGCAGGGTAAGTAAAGGCTTTTCAGACCATGGCAAAAAGTTCATCTATCTTCGAGCAACAGAAAACCTTTGAAGTCTTTCAAGCAACTAATGACAGGAACACATTTGGGTTAAAAATATGATTCTGGCTGTAATAGGAAAAATAAATTGTAGGAGAATAACAGAGGAACAAAGAGAAATGGATAGATTTTTAAAATTTTTATCCTCAAGCAATTGTAATACTTAATAGAGAGTAATAAAATAAGTCAACAATTACTTACGTTATCACCGATGAAATAAAGGTGTAAAACGTTTCCAACACAGTTATACCTGCCTTGGTTATTAATCCTTGATCCCTTTTGTCACACTGTATTGTGCATTTAATATTTATTATATTTGTGTATTTCTTTAAAGTATAACTATCTATATGTGCATTCCTTAAAAATACATAGAACTGTCATGCAACTATTTAAACTTTATAGTATAACTGAAGTCATATGATACTTGTATTTTCCACTTTGATACTTTATGTCAACATTACATTTGAGAGATCCATTCTTTTTAATACACATGGGCTTAGTTAATTTATTTCTACCTCACGTGACCTATGATTTTTATGAATAGAAGTTTATTGTTTTTTGATAGCCATTTAGGTTGTTTCCAAATTTTTGCTATTATGAACAACACTACTATGAACACTTTTATACTAGTATGTGTATACATGTGTATATGTGAGCTAGGATAAATGCAGAGGGGTAGAAATTGCAGAATTATAAGGCAATCCCATTTAAACTTCTGGATATTGCTACATTATCCTGTTTAAGCCTGGCCATTGTCCTATGTATTGGTGACCATTATACTATACTGGACAATGACAAGTAATATTAAGTTTGATCACTCTTACAAGGTGTTGATGTTAATCTTAGATTTTTTGTAAGATTTATTTTATTGTTTTGAGAGAAGGTGAAAGAGAGAAGGGAGGAGGGTCCAGAGCAGTCTCCATAGTTGTACATCATTAGTTGTGTCATAGTTTCATTTCCAGAGGTGGTTGTGGGGGCCAGGAGGAGTGGGAACTGGGCCAGGGGACTTCTGTATGGGGTCTGCAAACGCCGGGCCGGGACTCGATCCTCGGGCCTAGGGCTGTAAGGTAAGTGCTGAACCCACTGAGTCATCCAGTCCCCCCCCAGATTCTTTATTATTCCTTGTTTCCTATGTCTTCAGCCTCTTTCTTATGCCACACTGATCCTCACCCCCATTTCACTCCAGCTATATGGGCCTTTGATCAGTCTCTGAACATTTAAACTTTGCGTCTCCTGGTCTTTTTCACTTGCAGTTCTCTTTGCATGTAACACTCTTTCCCCAAATCTTCATGTCTACTTGTAGTTGTTTCTTCTCTTAGCACTGATATTAACTCTCAGAGAAGACTTCTTTGACCACCTTCAGTAAAGTTACTCCATTCTTCATCCCACTCAGTCTCTAGCACATTATTTTCTTTATATTAATGTTTGCAATGGATAATTCATTTTGTCTACTTATTTGCTTATTTCATTATTGGTCTTCTCCCCTAGAATATATGTTTTATGAGAGCTGGGACCATACCTCTACGTTCACTCTTAAATTCCAATGCATAGTTCATATTAGAAACTCTGTAAATATCTGTTGAATAAATGAATGAGACTTCATTGCTTCCTGAAGTGATCCAATCTAGGGAACTAAGCCCTAGACTGAAGACAAACAGCTTGATTACTTTTAGCTCTGCCTCTGATCAATGGCACAGAATTGAAAAACCTCAGCAATACCTGGCTGTAAAGGTGAGAAACAGGAAACCAAAATGGTCCGTGGTCACTCCTTACTCAGCCTGTTTCTTACATTCAGTGCCAGAGGCCCAGGCCTGGATGATTATGAGCTGGTCACGGCTTGTGGAACATTCATGGTGATAAGAAAGCAAGAGCAAAGCACAAACACTTCCCAGTGGAAGCTTGAATACCCGTTAGGCCTATTTGTAAGCACTGCTTTTAATGTAGGAAAATAATATATACTTGTTGATATATTTGAACTGGTGCTAAATATTTGTATTAAGGGCTCCAAACACTTAAACCTCACTACAAAGCACTGTGTGTGTCCTTGATTGTATAGATCTACAGTGCTCTCTGAAATGCTTACTGCTTCAGTGAAAAGAACATTATTAGACATGTAGGAAAGTTCTTTAAACTTTTCTAATTTATATTCTTAGATAAACAAGTGTTTCAAAAGAAGTTTCCACAGACATGAATTCTATTTTATAAATACAAACCCAAAGCTAACTCTAAAATTAAGCAAAATTTTTTTAAATACATGTGAACTTCTCTCCAAGGTTACATTTTTCACTTTCAGATGGGTGGGCTTATAACGAAGGAAGTGATAAGACAAAGAAGGAAGAAAGCCATATCAAAATAGATTCAATGACTCTTTGATCCACAGCTGAGGAGAAAGGGGAGAAAATGAATATTATGAGTAGTTGGGACTCCATTTCTAGAAATAGAAAGAATTGGCTAAAACTAAATTAGCCACATACTAAAAAAATCAGATGATTAAAAAGAATAAAGAAGGGGGAGGCTGGGATGGCTCAGCGGCTTAAGCGCTCACTTTGCAGCACCAGGGACCGAGGATCGAATCCCAGCCCAGGCCTGTGCGGACCCATAGGCTGAGCTGGGGTGTGCTTACCATGCGGGAGGCCCCCAATTCTGTTCTTGCTCCCCAGTCCAGCTCCTGGCTCAAGGGGGCATGCCTCCCATGCAGGAGGCCCCAGCCTAGTTAAGGCCCTGCTCGGCCCCTGCCCACCTGTGTGGAAGGAAACCATGTTGAAAGCTGATGACATACAACGATGGACACTGCTCTGGGCCCTTCCCCTTCTCTCTCTCCCTCTGCCTCTGTCTCTGTCTCTGTCAAAAAAGTAAAATGAAATAAAATAAAAATTAATAAAAACTAAAGAATAAAGAAGAATAAGAGAGAGAGTAGCTTCTTGACTAGTTAGAAATTACATATTGGTACATTATAAAAGAAGTGAATGCAGGAACTCTTTAGTATGTGAGCTGCTTCTAGCACTGTGGCTACTTGCTAGGAGTAAAATATGCACATGTGTGTATGTATGCACAGTTAATGAACAATATTTGAAAGAATTCTAGAATTTTTTTTTAATTTGTTTTAATTTAATTTTTTTTTAATTTAATTTTTACAATTCGCACTAAAGAGACAAAAGAACTTTTAAATGTATACTATTTACTTGAACAGATAATTAGCGGAAAAGCAGATATTCTGAAGTAATTTTCATTTAAGTTATAACTTGGTGAGTGTGAGCAGGTGTAGTTAACACCTGGTTCTCTACAGATTTACTCTTGTTCTCCTTGACCACTATTGAAGTCACTATCGTATGTTCTCACTACCTTGACTCCCAAACCTCATGGAAAAAAAATACAAGAAAAACTTACATCTTCTCTTCTCAGTTCCCTTGACTCCTTGCAAGCCAGTTTTTCACTACCAGGACTTTCCTGTCATTGCATTTTGTAAGGTCGCCCTGACCAGCACCAATCAGATAATTCAGTGGTCTTTTTTTAAAGATTTATTTTATTGATTTTTGTTTTTTGACAGAGAGAGAGAGAGAGAGAGAGAGAGAGAGAGACAGAGAGATACAGAGACAGAGAGATACAGAGACAGAGAGAGAACTGAGCTGGGGGAACTCCCCAGTTCAGCATATGGTTCCACATGGGCCGGGGTCGGGATTCGATCCTCGGTCCCCGGCGCTGCAAAGTGAGCGCTTAACCCAGTGAGCCATCCCAGCTTCCCCACAGTGGTCTTCTTTGAGGAGGCGTTGAGTTGATGGCATTACCAGCTTCCCTGAAATTCTCTCTTCTGTGGGCCTTGACATGCTCTCTCTCCCCAGGTTGTCCTCCCACCTTCCAAGCCCTTCTGCTTTTGTTTTGTGTTTCTCTTTTCCTCTTATTTCCCTGCTTTCTTTGTCCTTGTTTTATGAACTGTCCCTTGGTGATCACATAGACTTGCATGAGTACAAATACCATTGTTTGTATCTTCTGAAGTCTAAAGAAAATGATGGGAGCATCAGTTGTTGATTGCTTAACCGTGATGCTTAAATCAGCACGTAGAGTCTAATTCCAAGAAGTGCAAGGGTAATGACATTTGAGCTATGCAAAATTGTTTTTAAAATCCCTTCATTGACCTATGGTTAAGGATTAACCCATGTATTTTCAAACTATATGCATTTAGGTGCTAATGAAAAGCTCTCACAAAATAAGTAATCTTCTGTTTTTATTTATTTGTCTTTATAAAAACGGTTGTATTTCCTTGTTGTATTTCCTTTGATGTGCCTCATATATGAAATTGAGTTATTATATGTTAAGGGGTTTTTTTTGTTTGTTTGTTTTTTTAATGTTTGCAGTCTAATTACTGAAGGGGATAGAAATCAGACACAAACTTATGATATAATTCTATACCAAATTTAGTTAGAAGTTTGAACTTTAAGTACAATTTGATGCTTGGGGGGGGGCGAATTTCCCCATCTATCTGTCTTGATTTTTTTGACTGGTCTTATTAAATTGACACAAGACAGACTAACAGGAGAAAAGAAATTCATTTCTTACATATGAAAGTCTCACAGACATGGGACCTAAAGAAATGACCAAAGCATGCAGCTTTATACTTTTATAGACAAAGAAACAATAAATTTGTAAGCAATTGACAGGACAAAGACACAGACTTGGATGCTTAACTATGAAGACTCTAAGCAGAGTTGGTGTTTAGGATGGTAAATTAGTAAAGAACAAGGTTTCATTTTTTTTTTTTTTTAAGATTTATTTTTATTGTTTTGACAGAGAGAAAGATGGAGAGACAGAGAGAAGGGGGAGGGCCCAGAGTGGTCTCTATCAGTTTTCAACATAGTTTTATTCCACACAGTGGGTGGGGCCACGCTGGGCAGGAACCTCCCACATGGTAGGGAGAGGGGGTCTCCCACATGGGAAGCATTCCCCTCCCCGGAGGGGGAGGTGGGGGGCTGGGGAAGGTGGGGACTAGATTGGGGGGTAAGCTCACCCATGCAGCAGGAACCAAACTGGGGGGCTTTCACGTGGAAAGCACACCCCAGCTCAGCATATGGGTCCACACGGGCTGGGGCCAGGACACTGGAACACCGTCCTCAGACCCGGAGGCTGCAAAGCAAGCATTCATTCCTCTGAGCCTTCCTGGCTTCCCCAACAGCATTTGTTTGTATTTATAGGCTTCTGGGCCCTGAATTTTCTATCACAGGTGATCAAGAAGTCTCTCTGCATCCCAGTGTACAGAGGGACCTTTCACACGGGAGATTTATCTCCTGTGTACAGAGAGGAGTGTCAGAGAGTTCCTCTTGTACCAACTGTTTCTCAAATAACTTTAATTCAAAATAATCAATATGCCACTTTTTCATATTTGGAGGCAGTTGATGTTCTCATTCAAACTTTAATACTGTCATTGCAAAGAGTAGTGAAGTTTTCAGATAGTGCCAACAGATAGTGAGAATTACACTGATTTTCTGACTGTAGCAAAAATGTATCAGTAGTTCATAAATTCACTTTTGTCTGATTTGTAGAATATGAATTTTAGTCAAAGTCATATTGAAAGGAACTTAGAGTTTCGCGATAGTAATTGCTATATACATTTTTTTTGAGATTATGCGAGTCCGTACTGAACCCAATGGATTCCATTAAAATAAGAAATAATAGTGCTGTAGTCATCAAGACTAACTGTAAGAGATTAAATTCGACAGCCAGGAAAGGAAGCAGTCAGTGTGCGGTTTGCCTGCAGGTAAATTGCCGTGTGTTAAACTGAATTCACGAGCGAGAGCAATTATTTTTCTGTAATACTTTCCCTTCAGAGCGTTACTGCAAATGACTCATGTAGCAAGTCAACCACCAAAACAATTATGTAAAATGTTTTATTATCAATAAAGTGCTATAACTGTGAAAGTAACTGAAAGATGTATAACTAACAAACAGCAAAAAAGAAAGAGGTACAATGTTTTGTTATGATATAATCTGAGGCATACTTAGAATGGTACTTTGAATTCCTACGCTGAGAAAAATCTAAAACTGTGGAGTAACTTTGCCTACTGATGTGAACTGGAAATGCTTCTAGCCTCATGATTCATGTACATATACAGGAGAAAATAACCGGAGTGGGTTTCCCTACTGTCCTCGCTGAGAAGCACTCACACTGGTTATATTTAGTCTTAGCCATGTCTAAATTCAAGGACTTTGCATTTCACTACGTTTTCAGAATTCCAAACTCTATTTCTGGCACTTACAGGTGCCCTGTGCTACTGGGGTGGAGACTGTCCTCATCCCACCGGGATGGGCACGAGCATCATTTGCATTGGCCAGTCATTGTGCAAAGCCCCTGGGCAAAGACTATGTATGGTGCCCACTCTAACATGTTCCTCCAGAACCAGTGACAACAGAGCTTGCTCAAAGTGATGGCCAAAGTTGACCCTCTGCTCTTGCATCCCACAGTATTCATTTCTTATGGCTGCTCTATAAAAAATACCACAAATCTGGTGTCTTAAAGCACATAAATTTCTTCTTTCCCTGTTCAGGAGGCCAGAAGTCTGAAATCAGTTTCACTGGGATGAAATCTAGGTGTTGGGAGGGCCATACTCCCTCTGGAGCTTTAGTGGAGAATTCTTTATGTCTTCCAGCTTCTAGTGGCTGCCAACATTCCTGGGTTTGTGGCCACATCACTCCAATCGCTACTGCCATGTCATACGGTCTTTTCCTCTTTATGTTATATCTAATCTCCCACTACCTTCTCGTCTTCAGGATACATGTGATTGTGTTTAGGGCCCACTCAGAGAATCCAAGTTAACCCCCTATCTTGGCATCCTAACTCAATAACTTCTTGCCAGAGAAGGTAAAAATTCACAGTTTCTAGGGAGTAGGATTTATATGTGTTTTGGGAGAGCTAGTATTCCGTCTCCTGTCAGTTGAGCTAATAATAATACGCACATGAAAATGAGAGACTAGAGCATGTGAAGGTGCTTGGAGAAAAGTCTAGCGTCGTGTTAACCCATGATGGTCATGTCAGTGATGATGAAGCAAGAAAAGGCCAACAAAAAGTCCCAAAACACACACAATAAACTTCAAAATGAACGTGTAAGTCTGCATTGAGCAAGTGTTACCCCACAGCTTAAGCATCGGATACATATAGCCATTGTGGGTTTTGTCTTTTGTAACTTTTCACTTGAAATTTAAAACATTTCAACCATTTCATTCATCTTGAATTGTCCCTAGAGTGAAAAATCAAAGATAAGTTGTGATCTGATTGTCGTTTTCTGTTGTCCTCTTGTCTCTTGCCCACCTAGGACACGGATCTAATGACGTTCAACATCTCCGTACACCGGTCATGGTGGCGGGAACATGGGCCTGGTTGTGTCCGCAGAGTCCTGCCCCCATCAGCCCAAGGCATGATGGACGACTACACGTATGTGTCCGTCACAGGCTGCACCGTCGACTTCCAGTACCTAGAAGTCACTCACAGTGCCATCCAAATACTCCTCTCTGTAAGTTCCATGCTTGTGTTGTCTGATCAGCACTCTCCTTTATTGGCATTTTATGTCTGAACTTTATATCCACACCTACCTGATAGATAACGCCATCAATCACTACACAGAGAACATCCTTTAGACCATGGAAGTATTAATAGCAGCAATTATGTGAACATAAGTTATACTTAAAGACAGGTTACATCTTATTCCAGTTGGTACCCAGATGGTTTGTTTGGGGAACCAGTTATTTGCTGTAGTTTCTAATTTGAGATACAATCCACACCATTCAATGAAATAGTGTCACTTTCCCAGGAGTGGTGTATTGACCATTTACTATCTTTGACTCTTCTACTTAATATTCTACTACTAATTCCCCTTCTAATGCATTCTTTTAATATTATAGGTTAGTTCCATAAAAAGAAAGATGGAAATATACCCAATGGTTTGCTTAATCTAATAAACTTCATAGTTAAAAAAACTATTTGTTAAGAAAATAAATCCTTCCAGAGAATCTTATACATTTTAATGCCTACAGTTCTATATAGAGCAACAGAGAGAGGGAATTACTTGATTGGACTACAGAAGTTTTATGTGCTTGGAATTTCTTAAAGTTAATTTGTTTCTATCAGACTGTCCCACTCATATATTGATCACAGCATGGAGTAGGATTAATTTAAGATATATATCGTCGTCAAGAATGCTGTTTTTTTCAGATCCAGCAAGCACTTGGCATTTTGTTTGAGTCAATATACCATGAAGCCATCTTAACCATGCTTCTCACATAAACTAATCACCTTGGGCCTTCTGCTCAACTGGTTAGAATTAAAGACAAAATAAAAGGTATAGGCTCAATAATAAATTATTAAATGACAGAATTATAGGAGATGTAGGTCAGTGAAAAAATATACTTTAGAATTCTTTCTAGAAAGAACTTTGAGAAATCTTTGCTATCACTTACTGTATTTGTTATCTACTGCTATGTAAAAAAACACTCCAAAATGTAATTACTTAAAACAATACCAATGTATTGCCTAGAGTTCTGTGGGTTGGGAAATTGGGCAAGGCTCAGCTGGGTAGTTCCATGTATTTGATGCCCCCTCTCTCCTCCTACAACCCCTCCCTACTTACCCTCAGGTAACGGCTGAACTATTGACTGTGTCCATGAGTTTTTGTTTCTTTGTTGCTTTCAGTTTGACAAAGCATATGAGTGAAGCGAAATGGTTCTTGTTTTTTCCTGTTAGCGTATTTTTCTTTACACAATGATCTCAAGGTCCATCTATGTTGTAACAAATGGCAGTATTTCATCTTTTCTTATTGCTCAATATTCCGTGTGTAAATGTACCACAGATTCTTTATCCACTCATCTATCAAAGGACACTTCGGTTGTTTCCATGACTTGGCCACCATGAACAGTGCTGCGATGAGCATTGGGGTACATACATCTTTGCAGGTTAAGGTTTTCAAGTTTTTTGGGTCAATGCTTAGAAGAGGGATTGCTAGGTCATGTGGTAATTCTATACTTAATTTTTTGAGGAATCTCCATACTGGTTGTGCCAATTTACATTCCCACCAGCAGTATATGAGGGTTCCTTTTTCTCCACAGTCTCCCCAGCATTTGTTATTCCTTGTCTTGTTGATTATAGCCAAAAGGTATGAGGTGGTATATTATTGTGGTGTTAATTTGTATTTCCCTAATAGCTAGGGAAGTTGAGCATTTTTTCATGTATCTATTGGTCGTTTGTCTTCATGGGAGAAGTATCTGTTCTGGTCTTCAGCCCATTTTCAATTAGTTTGTTTGTTGTTGTTGCTGAGTGATAAGAGTTCTTTTTTTATATATTAGCTCTTTATCAGAGGCATTGTTTGCAAATATTGTCTCCCATTTGTTTGGAAATTGTGAAGAAGGGAAAAGAAACTTGTGCTAATTTTGCCATCACATCTCACATTGTAAAAATTACCGCAAGAGTTGATGAGGGCTTAACTAAGACGAAAAAGACATTACATTTGAGGGTGGAAGACATGAACAGAAAACATGTTCCAATTGACAGTGATGTCTTACACCAGAAAGCACTGAACCTATAGGAAGTCTTCAGCGAGACCCCCAGAAACAAACAACACCAAGTCATTTTCTGCAAGTGAGGAATGAGTACACAGAATCAGGAATAATCTGGCATTTAATCGTCTCACATCATCACAAGATGAAGTACAATGAAGATACCTTGAGAGAGAGAGAGAGACCATATCCACATAACTTGTACTACAGTATATAGTTATAGCTTTTCTGTTTTATTATTGATTGTTAATCTATTATTATGCCTGAGTTATAAATTGAACTTTATCATAGGGTGTATGTGTAGGAAAAACATAGCCCATGCAGGTTTCAGTACTATCTGTTGTTTTAGGCATCCACTGAGGTCTTGGAACAAATCTCCCCAAGGCTAAGTGGGGGCTACTGTCCTGCTGTTATTAAGACAATGACTCTTTACCCGTCCCTCTCCTACTGGGCTGGTCCTTCCTCAAAGGCCAAAGAGATACACCTTGGTGTTGCTTTATGTATTGAAGTCTGAGTTCTTTAATCCCACACCTGACACTCGTTTCCTGCTTGAAAAATGCTATTCCTCTGATCTTCATAGGACACACAATTATAAACCCCTATTCTGAGATACTAACTTCTATTTTATATGTATCTGTTTTCCTCATTCTGGCTTCCTAGAATTCTTCCTACCTCTGCCTCTCAAGCATATTTGGACTGAGTATATTTTACATTTTCATGAAAATTTTCTGAATTACTATGGTGAAACAAGGATTGCAATAGCCATTTAAAGGCCATTAGTAAGCTCCTGAGAGTGGTGACTTCGACTCCTGAGCTACCCTATCTTCCTCATGTCAAGGGCTGTGCCTGGATCCGAGTGCCCACTTGTTCAGAGTTGTTGAGTCAACCGCTGTATACATTTTCTGGATTTTAGATTTACAAACACAAAGCGTATGACTTTTAAACATTGGGTGTAACTTCACGAGACTATGTCTTGATTTTGCTTCATAACCTTTGATAAGGAGAATTTATCTAGAAGACATGCTTCCAGATTATTTTAGTGCAGATGCTGTTTCTTTAGAGGTGAGGGTACATACCTGGGTGCAGGGAAAAGGACTGGCAGTCTGCTCCAACATTGCAACTTTGAATTTCTTCTTCCACATCCATATTGTCTTTATTTTGAGGGTGACTTCACTTATTTAGACTGTCCTAATGGCAGTTTCTGGTGAAAATTTAGAACTATGTCCCCTTAAATTACAAGCACTATGCTGTACATATTTTCAAATTGGATACTCACTCTAGAAATGTCATACCACAGATTTAAAGAGGAGACACTTACTAACTTAAAGACTACAACCCAGACTATAGCATATTCTTATTCTAGTAGAGAATATGGATTAAATAGTTCTAGTGGATAGACTCTCTCTTGCCCTTTAACTTCTATCTATAGTGCTATAATTTACTCATTTAATTTCCAAACATCTGAACATGATATCTTACAAAGCTAAAATAAAACTGTCACTAAAAGTCATCTTTGCATCATATGTGACATACAAATGGTCGTTATTCATAACACATAATGAAATCATTTAAATGAATAAAAACATGAAAACTTAATTAAATCAATGAAAAATATGAACAAATATAATTACATCAGAGAAAATCCAAATTGTATTACTAAACAAAGTTTATGAAATATGATTGTTCTTGATAGTAGCTTGATATGTGCAAATTAAATTTGAAAAATTATTTTCATTAACTTAGCAATTTTTTTAAATAATAAACATTAATAGTAAATTGTTACTCAGTTATTAGTAAGTGCAATCTTTATTGCAAGAAGCATTCAAATGTTCATACAGTTTGGATCTTAACCCCCCACAGTGGAATTTCTCCTAAGAAATGATTCAATGAGAACAAAGAATTACCTACATAGTGTTCTTTTCACTGTTATTTATAATACAGGTATGTTTAACCTGTATTATAAAACCTAGGTATGTTTAAACATACAAGGGCTGTCTGGAAAGTATCTAGCCATGTAATATGAAAAATGGAGACACTGATGAGTGGATTTTTTCAGACAGCCCTCATATACTACTAAAGACATAATGTAATGATTTAAAATATATCAACATGATTATTAAGTACATAGAAAAAGCTATGTGAATTTTTAAGACCATGTATAAAATGTGGAAGAAATTTATGATTTAAATAAGCAGTAAAGAACGAGAAGGCATAAAAAAGAAAACATGTACAATTACATGTATGTTTTCCCCAAAAATGTTTTTAAAGATTTATTTTTATTGGTTTTTTTGTTTGTTTGTTTTTTGACAGAGAGACAGAGAGAAGGGGGAGGGCCCAAAGCAGTCTCCATAGTTGTACGTTGTCAGTTTTCAACATAGTTTCACTCCACAGGTGGCTGGCTATAGAGGCTGCACAGACCAGGAACTGAACTGGGGGTACATCCCAGTTCAGCATATGGGTCTGCATGGGCCGGGGTCAGGATTCGATCCACGGACCCCAGGGCTGCAAAGCAAGCGCTCAACCCACTGAACCATCCTGGCATCCCCCCAAAAATGTTGTTAAATGTTGTATCACACTTTTAGTAATACCATTTAATCAACATATGATTTGTACAGAAGAGTAGAAAAGATGTTATTGTTGTTCTGCTTAGATTATTAAACATTCCCAAATCTTATAATATTTATGTGATCATAGGAGACTCTCCTAAATGTTAATTATTACTAAAGATTTCATTTTAGTGGACTGAGAGTTATGAGGTCAATAGGTCAATAGTGAATGTACATTTATTGCCCTTTTTAATTTTTTAGGACTAGTTATTTCTGTGTAAACAGGTCCACATACTCCTGTTAACTATTAAGCAACATCCATATATTTTAAAGGAGCTAATTTTTATAACTAGTTGACAAATCCTAATCTTTAAGCCTGAAAGAGATCTTTAAAATTTACCTTATCTATCTCTCTTTGGAGCTAATTTTACATATATATTGTCATGAATTCTCACTGTCAAGTTGTTCTTCATATCTGTTAGGGAATAAGTCACATTCTTTAGTGTCTTTGGAGATTGTCACACGGTGAGAGTGGGGGATCAGAGCGCTCAGAGAATTGATTCTCCTTCACCCCCATGTTCTTCGCATCGTATCTATCTAGTCACATAAACATTCACCACTATTCTGTGTCTTTCATATCAGACACAGCCAGCTTAAAGATAAATTTATCTCAGCTGAGAAGGGTGAAAATAACATGAGGCCATAAGGTGTTCTGTGGCATCTTTATCCAAAAGGCTATATAGGTATTTGTTCCATCTGTTCAGGGTAAATGGCTCAGGAACAGGAGCAGATAATACTATTGCTAATTCAGTAACATATGCTCACACAGTGTAAGAATGCAATCCAAAACAATAAGTCGTTAAAATAAGTTCTAATTGCTATCAATTGTACCCCCTCCAAAAAATGTAAAAAAAAGTTATAAGTGGGTTTCTTTGGGTTTGATTTCTGTGTTGACATTTGCATTTATTTAACATTTAACAAACTGTTAGTATACGCTTGGAGCTACTCAGTGTCTTGCAAATTTCAACTCACCTCATCTTCAAAATGACCCAAAAAGTAAGTATTATTTTATCTATTATTTTATAAATGTGAAAGCTGAGACACACAGAGAGGTCAAGTAATTTGCCCAAGACCACACAGCTTGTTAGTGAGTGAGTGAAACTGGACCTCAGACCCAGGCAGGTGGGCTCCACATTGCATGGTCTTAACCCCCTTGTGGGGCTTCCTCGTGATGTTGGAAAGAGAACCTCCGATTTCCTTACAGCCCGTGCTGAAGTCAGTAGTAAAACGTCACAGAGCTATCAGGCTGAGACCCTCTCATGTTCCTGGGGTACTTGGCAGCTCCAGTATTTGAAAGTAATAGAGAGGAATTAATAATTATCCAATTGTTCAAAGATTCATGGAGTGAATCATTCAAATATTTTCTTTCACCCTTGAAAATATCTCCTAACCACCTTTTTATTCTTAAAAAAGTGGAAGGTTTCAACGTTTGTAAAGTGCTAAGTATATCACATTTGTTTTTTTGTTTTTTTCTTGCTTGCTTGCTGAGGCTTTCGAGGTGCGAGAAGTGAAAGGAAAACATGATCAACCTCTCATGCCCTAAATTCTTTCCAGAATCATCCTTTTCCTAGAGAATTCATTTTTATATTCAATAGAAGACTTCTGCCTGGACCAGATACTGGTCAATTTCTATGTGCTACCTAGAAATATTAAGCATCTAGATCAGTAACTTTCTATACACGGTCTCTGGTCTCTGTATTCAAGCCAATCCTCAGAAAACAGAATCAACCATTTGTCTGAAGTGCCATAAAGCTGTCATTTATTGGGCCATCACAGTAGTGAGGGGAGAGTGTGCTTGTGGGAGAAGAATCACCGTGTCAACAACACTGAGAAGGCTTTGGCAGAGATGTGTGTTCAGGAGCCAGATTATACCTGGTCAGTAGCATTGCTTTGGTTTGAAAGTATTTGGTGATTTGTGATTTTAAGTCACTTCTTGCTCAGCACTCATTCATGTCTATGCAGTGTATTCTTTCTGTCTCTGAAATATGCATACATTTTTAAAAGCTTTATTGAGATACCATTCTCACACCCTGCAATTCACCCATTTAAATTGTACAATT
Organism: Craseonycteris thonglongyai; assembly: GCA_004027555.1. Taxonomy (NCBI): domain Eukaryota; kingdom Metazoa; phylum Chordata; class Mammalia; order Chiroptera; family Craseonycteridae; genus Craseonycteris; species Craseonycteris thonglongyai. Next base: position 23,746 of record PVKE010005483.1, read on the forward strand.
TAATAGTTTTCAGTGTATTCACAGGCACATGCAACAATCACCACAGTTCGTTTTAGAACCTAGTCATCACTTTAAAAATAAAACCTGTACTCTTTAGCTACCACTACTTATCTCCTCTTCTCCCTAACCTTAAGCAACAACTAATCTACTGTATTTCTCTATACATTGGCCTATTTTAGACATTCCATATAAATGAACTTATACAACATGTGGATTTCCATGCCTGGCTTCTGTCACAGTATATTTTCATGGTTCACTCACATAGCATGTATAAAACGGACTTCATTTCTTTTTATGGATGAATAATATTGTATACTTATAATACTTTTGTCTGTTATAGCTACATGTACAATATTCAAAACAATTTTCACTACTACAATTTAAATGTATAAAGCCTCACTGATAAAATACTAAGTGGAATTAGGCAATCCATGGAATATTTGTCTACATATAGATGTGTGTTTTGGAAACATCTGCATTGCAGACATCATTCTAAGTTCTTCTGTAGTCTTTGGTCTTAGGTAAACCTAATGCTGATATCTGTCACTTGTACACAGGTTCTACGGGCTTTAAAAACTTAAAATATGTAAGCATTTAAAGTTCATATTCTTCTTAACCATGCCATTCTCCTTAATAATATATGTATGATTGAATTTTAGTCTGTATGTTAATTAGTTATCACAAATATTTATGTCTCAAATGACAAATTCCATACCATTTCCCAACAGTAGAATTAAGTCTCCAGAGGTCCAGATGCTCATAATTATCCCACATGTTTACGAGTCTTCATAAGTTATTACTGCCCTGCTAGTTTCAAATAATCTGCTAAACATTGACTATTCAGCGCAAAAATGAGCTATGACATTTGGTAGACTTAAATACAGTTTCATCAGATAAAAGCAAAGCTTCATTAGAAATCGTAGCTAGCACAAAAACCATTAATATAGAAAATATGACATGTTTAATAATTAATCAAAACAAACATTGTGGGAAGCCGGGATGGCTCAGTGGGTTAAGTGCTCACTTTGCAGCGCCGGGGACCCAGGATCGAATCCTGGCCCCGGCCCGTGCGGATCCATGTGCTGAACTGGGGAGTGCCCCCAGTTCAGTTCTCTCTCTGTCTCTGTATCTCTCTCTCTCTCTGTCAAAAACAATAAAAAAACAAAAACAAAAAAACATTGTGACTATAGGCTGATGGGATTATTAGAAACAAGAAAACTAATTGTAATGATGCTTTACTTAGGGTAATTTAATGTCATTCAGATTCTGGCAGACATTTTATCTTTAGTCTTAGGTAGGAATCATGATTAGGTTGGAAAATAGTAACTTTCATGATACAAGAATTCAAAATCTTCTACACTCTCCCTTTAACCAAATTTTGTTTAAATTCCATAAAGAAAATATATCATTTTAAAAATATTCTTTTTAAATGAAAACAGTTTATCATTTATTCAGAAAAACATATTCAGTAAACCCCTACTGTGCACAAAGTACTGTGCTAAGGGCTTTGGGGATGAGAAGACGGTATTAAACTACACAAAGTTGAATTTGACATGATCCACCCCATGGTATCCTTCAGTCTATACTGGGGGAGATCAGACAGGCATCAAAGTGCCATAACTGGACAGAGAACGAGAGTTCCATCATGAAGATTCTAGGGGAAGCCGGGAGAGCTTAGCAGGTTGAGCACTTGCCTTGCAAACAGAAGGTCCAGGGTTCATTTCCTGGTCCCAGACCATGCAAAAGCATATGCTGAACTGCAGTGCAGCTGGTAACACTCAGGGTGGTATGGCAGCGAAAGTTCTTGCCTCCCATGTAAGAAGCCCTCAGTTCAGATCTCACCCCACACAGTCTCACATCCACCTGTGTGGAATGAAATCATGTCACAACTAATGATGTACAACTATGGAGACTGCTCTGGGCCCTCCCCCTTCTCTTCTCTTCTCTTCTCTTCTCTTCTCTTCTCTTCTCTTCTCTTCTCTTCTCTTCTCTTCTCTTTCTCTCTAACTTTCTCTCAAACAATAAAATAAATATAAAAAGATTCTAAGTGTCTCTGGGGTTCCTAAGAGAAAGTGGTGTTCAGGGAAGCGGTGATATTTAACTGCAGCCCAAAGAGTTTACTCTTGGAAGTAAACTTTTCTTTTAATGGACCAAACTAATATTTCAAGGATATCTTGAATGAGTTAGTGGTGGAGTTACAGAGCTTCCACTTATGCCACCACAGGAGAATCAAAGCTTCTGAAAGTCAAAGAAGTTGCCTCTTTGGATATTTTGGGGGATATATATATATATATAATATATATATATTTTGGGATATATATATAAAATATATATATATGTGTGTGTGTGTGTGTGTGTGTGTATATATATATATATATATATATATAAAATGGTCATAAATGGTATAAAAGGAGGCACTCAGCCCAGCAAAAACAGGCAGCAGACTGATTGTTCTAACAGGAGAGCAGAGAAATTCCTTCTGGAATTTCCCGGGAAATAGAGGTCCCTTTGCCAAAGACAGGACCAGACATGGGTTCTGCTAGATTCTTATCACGAAGAGTCAAAGACAAGCCCAAAGAAAACTGAGGTTCAGATTTCCTGTGGCAGCAGTTGGATCTTACACCAAAGAGTGCCTTTGCTTACTTCTCTCATCTGTTCCATACAAAAAGAACAGCATAAGCAGAGAAGTGAAAATAAGAAACCAGGGCAATAGTGCACTGTGGCCTAAGGAAAGAGTGTATGCACAGAAGTAGCGACTTCTGTTGGAAAGAAAGATTAATGGACGCTCTGGAATACCAACTTAAGACTCTGGATCATTATCTGAAGTGAAATAAAGAGATGATTTTGGTGTATAAGCAGGAAAATGGCATACACAGAACTCTGACACCAGGAAGCTATTCTAATGGGCATGGGCAGGATGAATCAGATAAGCAGGGGCATATACCAAGATATGCTTATAGTAGACTGGGCCCATGTGCCCCAGTGTCCTGAGTACACCTGTCTCACACTGAACCTCAGGAAAGATTTCATGATGACATCGGTTTGATTGATGTCTTATTATATCCAATCCCTGGAGATTCACTGTGTAAATTAGCACATTAAATTTCCTGAGAAATCTTGCTGTTAAAAAAAGAAACACTCGTGCGAATAAAGAAAAACTGAGGACTCTTCCAGATTCAAGAAGATGGAAGAAACATGACAACTAAATGAAACATGTGATACTAGACTAAAAAATAGGCATTTATGGGACAGTTTGTTGAAAATTGAGTAAAGTCAATGGATTAGATACTGGTATTGTCCCAATATTAGTTTGCTCCTTTTTATAATTGTACTGGGGCCATATAAGATGCCAATAAATTGAAGGAAACTGGAGGTAGGATATATAGAAATTCTGTGAACTATTTTTTCAAATTTTTTGTAAGTCTGAAATTATTTCAAACTGCAACTTTTAAAAATATCTTTAGGCATGCCAGGATAGCTCAGCAGCTGAGCACTTGCCTCACAATCACAAGGTCCAGGGTTCATTTCCTGGCCCTGGTTTGTATAATCCCATAGGCTGAACTGCAATGCAACTGGTAACCACCAGGATGGCTCAGCAGTGCCCGCCTTCCATGTGGGAGGCCTATGGTTTGGGTCCCACCCTGTGCAGCCCACATCCACCTGTGTGAAATGAAATCGTGTCACAAGTCCATGATATGCAACTGTGGGGACTTCTCTGGGCCCTCACCTCTCTCTCTCTCTCTCTCTCTCTCTCTCTCCTCTCCAAAAATAAATCTTTAAAAAATACGTTTTTTAAATGAAAAAGAATTCCAGAATTCCCAAACAATGTTCTAAAGGAAACACTGGTTAAAGAAAAGTTCTGAAGTATCAGTGAGAATGGACATCAGAAGATAGATCCAAAAAACACACCAGAGGCTTCGGCAGGGACTGTGAGCGGAGGTGACAGAGACGTGAGCTCTGTTCCGAGAGGACACAGCTGCCCACACCTGTACAGCAGTCGGGGGAAAGACCCGGGTTCACAGGCAGGACAAACAAGTTTAGATCGGGACACATGGTGAGTCTTGACTCCATTCTTGCTCTTAATGGTTTTAAGGCACGTGTTTATTCTTAAAACCTAGTTACCCGTTTTATTTATTTATTTTTATTGTTAAATTTATTAGAGTTGCATTGGTTGGTAAAAATTACATAGGTTCCAGGTGTACAGTTCTACAGCACTTTGTCTGTGTGTTACAATATGTGCTCACCGCCCAGAGTCAGCTTTCTTTCCATCACCATGTATTTAGCTTCCCTTCCCTCCTAGTTACCTGTTTTTGATAAACAAACTACCTTCCTTTTTCAGTTATAGTCTTCCCATTGCAGTGAGCGGCTGGGAAAGAGAAATTGGAGACAACATTCTGAGAAAGAATTCACTGGAGTCTAAAATGAATTTTTGCAAACATTGATTTAATTTTTATCACCATAGTATTCAGAACTAATCAATAGCACTTGCTTTAAAGTTGTTGGAATTCTCTTAAAATATGGTCTCTGAAGATTTTAAGTTGGCCACTCAAATTCTACTACTCTAGAGTTGTTAGTAAAGGCATGGTTGCTCACATCAACATTTTACAGCCTGTAAAACAAAGTGATTTTTTTTAATTATATTCTTTTTGCTCGGCAGCTGACTGCCGAGGCCAAATACTTGGCACATCCCCAGGCCAAATATTGGGTGAAAAGTGAAAATAACAGGCTTAGGAATAAAGCATCAGCATTATCATCTGAATTTTTAGCTTTCATGTAAATATTTATTTTTGTGAATACTTATAAATATTATGCCTTACAAATTTATTATCTAAAACCTCCAGGGAATAATGGATTGTTCTGGAAATCTAAACATAGGGATCGGTTATAAGTATTAAAGCTATCTAAATTTTAACAATGTTTAATTTAGTGAGGAGAGACACCAGCTGAATGTTCTTCATCGAGGGAGTAATGTAGGTAATCACAAGTGTGCTTAAGAAAGTTAACTAGGCAATAGTTGTGGGCTTCAGCTTAGGAGAAGGTTTAGGGCTGGGAGGACTACCACGTAGGCTGGGAAAGGTAACGAAGCCTGGGCTAGCGTAGAGTGTGGGAGGTGACACGGAAGAGACATAAGGGAGAGACATCAAATCTGGAGAAGCCAGTCATTAATTAGGTAAAAAGCAATGGAAAGAAAAATTCGAAAGGTAACACTTAGGTTTTGAGCCCAAGTAACAAGCAAACTCCTCAGTACAGTCCAAAAGTAGGAAATAATACATAGAGGATTATTGAGGGTGAACTCAAGTATTTTCATTTAATCTATCACATGATAAACAATTGTAAGAGTTTAATTTTAATGTGGGGAAGAATGTAAAAAAATGGTGTCTGGCGGTCAGAGAATTTGGCTTACTTTCTATTTTTTCTTGTTTTCCTAGTAGGTTTGAGCATACAAAAAACATTATTTTTGCTTTTTTTTTTTTAACTAGAAGAGCTTAGCAACATACCCGGGCCATAACAGGCTCACAGTGTATATTGCATAACTATTCCCTTGTGAAACATTTATGTATAGATAAGTAAAGCTAAGAAAGCTAATTGTAGAGACTCAAAAGTCATATGAAGATAATAAAACCAACCATGAAGGAGTGTATTAGGTTGTGATATGCTATCTGCGATTTAAAATAGTGTAGCACATGAACAGTCCATTGCGTGTGTGTGTTAGTTTTACTACACATGCTGGGAGGAGGGTTTGGCGTGAGTCTGTCACAACAGGCTCACACTTCTGCTAGCCTACTCAGGAGCATACAATGTATTTAAAAGATTCTAAACAAATGTCTACAAGTCAGAGGCAACTGAGAAAAGTCTCTAGCGTCTTTATCTGATCAGCACCAGAAAGTGTTTGTTGAGCATACTAGATATTAGAAATGATGTGTTTTTTTGTTCGTTTGTTTGCTAGCTTGTTATGTGATATAAATGGCTCTTGAGTGGTTTGATTTGGCTAGAAATACTCTTCAGGTGCTCCTGGCTGCATTGCATGTGCAGAGTGAGCCCTTGGCCCACTCACTCTGGAACACGGCTCTAGAGTGTGAGTTCTCATCTGCCCTTTGTTCAGAAACTTGAGGATTCTGTTACCTGGCTCCAATTCAATATAATAGTTGCATCTCGCTACTAGAATATTGTTAGAAGCAGCTTTTCAGAGGCTCAGAAGGCACTTCAGTAGGCTTGCAAAACAGGTTTTGTGTTGTTTGACAATAAATATTGGCATGTGTGTGGCAGACTTTATACTGAAACTTGCTTGATTTCTGGTGGCAAGATTGCAGGAGAAAAGCATTTTGTCCCTGGCCTTCCTCTAAATATCTACTCAAAAAAAACCCTTGATGATCAGTGTTAAAATTGGTTTAGTCATTATTTATCAGAGGAAGCAGAGAGGACGTCCCTTAGGAAGTGGCATTTGAGCTGATATACAAATGAAGGTATTTAGAATGGGGCTAAGAATATATCCCACAGGAAACAGTTACATGGCTAGAGCTTAGAGACTGAGGGGAAGAATGATGAAAGATGAAATCAGGAAAGTAGGTGAAGGTTAAAGAAGACGTTCAGAGTTTGGTGGGATTATAAAACACTGAGGGGATGTGCTGTGTTTCAACCAGGACCATGGCATGCTCTACGTTTAGGGAAGCAACACTGGAGCTGCTAGGAGAATGGATCAGAAGAGAATAAGACTAGAAGAAAATATACCATTGTGCAGGGGGGTTCCAATAGACCACATGAGAGAGGACGGTGGCTTGGACTTGGGCAATAGAATCAAGATAGACATGCCTGGACAATCGTTCTTACAGGAAGAGAGGAAGTGGCATGTAAGAAAAATGAAGACATAAGGATGGAGTTCAAGATTGAGATTCGAGCCATGGAGGAGATGATACTGCTAGTTACTGAGATGAGAGTCTGAGGATTTTGCTTCAGTGGTAGCTTTGATCTATTCTCAATGTATAAAATAACAGCAACCAAACAGATTATTTGAGATATTTTTAATAACTAGACAAATGTTTCCAGCTATATCATAAAACTTATATGATAAAAGAAGCACCACCTAGAAGTAGAAGCCATGGCTCCTCAGACTGGAAAATCTTGCCATTCTAATGCTTCAGAATTGATCGTGATTTCATAATGGTTTAATGTAATTAGTATAGGATCAGCCACTCACATTTGACTAAAAGTAAAATGATAGCAAGAAAGCTATGGATAAGTGATACTCTTTATTTGAATTGATTAATGTAAATAGCTCTTTCATTTATATAAAACTGAAGCAAATATTTGCAATGCATAATCATTACTTAGCAAAGATAATCAGAAAGTCAAACAGACAATGAAACATGAACAATTAAAATCTTCAGGATACACAGCAGCTTTTAATTAATCAGTTAAACTTATCCAAATAAATAGAAAACTGTGTTGTAAGGCTTGGTTGGATAGGATTTTTAATCCAATGATAATACTAAAAATCATAGCTGTCGTTTTCTGGGAGTGGACTAATGCAAAACTGGACTCCACCTCCTCTGTGACACTGTAGAGAAAGTAGACTTCTGCTGGAGACGTAGGAAGCTCTCTCCACCCCATACAGTGTGACCGGACAGAAGCAGAGGTCAAGGTCGGTTAGGAGGGGTGCTTTCCCCTTAGAAGTGTTAGCTTGCATAATCTCTTCAAGAGTAATTAATGTAAGTTAGACTTTATCATCTCTAATTTACATATGATAAAACCAGGACATAAATTTACACATATCTTGTCCAACATCCCATGGTTAGTGAATAGGGAGGAATGATCAAATTTGACTCTGATATTTCCCAAAACTACTGTGCTTGTTAAGGACACTTTGTTAATGCATAGAACAGAAGGCAATATAAACATAAATGTATCTTTTAGTGTATTCTTTGGAAAGATATTAGAGTTCTAAAGAGTCAAGTTGCAAATTTTTGCATCTATTTCATAGTTTCATATAAGTCAAAATCTTCAAATTGTGAGCTTTCTATATTCTACAGTACTAGACAGAAGGAAAAAAATCTATTCCAGATTATTCCTATTAATGGAGCAAATCATTAGAACAAAAATCCAAACTACTAGATAATTCTTTAGATGGGGCTTTGGAAGACCTTTCTATGGTTACATGGGACTGGGTGAAAAAAAGGGGGTGTGGTCAGAGAATGGGGATTCAATTCATAGAAAGATTTTAATATCTTAATCTATAACCCCTTCTCAACCTGTCAGTGCTTGATTCGACCTCTGTAGCTTTCAGATTAATGGAAAGACCCTGCGTATGCATAGCTCACCTGCCTCCAATCCAGAAGTGTCCCCTCATTTAATTCCTTTTCTGGAGTAGATGTGGTATATTCAATTTTGATTTTCTTTCCTGACCATTGAGTCAGGATTAATATTGGTATAGAAGCTACACTGTAAGAAACAAGGAATTAATAAAAAATTCAACAACTTTCATATGACAATAAGTTAAAAATTGTCAGTATATAACTAAAGTTACTTTTATTTAAAGATATATTTACTTATATATTATACTTACATGTATACATATTCAGCAGACATATATATAACTGTATATATTTAATAAACTTTCAAAATTACTATCGCAAATACAGGGTCCTATCTGCAAAGCATCAGTCAAAAATGTGTGATGTCCTATAAATAAGATTGTGAGACACGGGTTAGATGGTAATCTACAAGTTTATTAGCCATGATCTTTCTTGTCTAATGCAAACCTGGCTCCACCTCCTTTTTGCGACGTTAAAGAGAAAGTACAGACTTCTACATGGGGCCTAGGAAGCTCTCTCTGCCCCATAAAGTGTGACCTGGAGAGGAGCAGAAGTCAAGGTCATCCAGCTGGGGTGCTGTCCCCTGCCCTGACTTCTGCCATGGGAAATGAACATGGACTTTGGACTGAGAAGAGGACAGCTGTCAAAAGGGAAGGGCTGTTTACAGTCCATCTTCCACAGACCACAGTCCAGGCTTCGTGAAAGCAGACCAGTTGTAACAATAGGGGAGATGGCTTCTTCGTCATTAGTATCCTTAAAGGGGTATCGAGAACTATAATTTCCCGTTTAAATTCAAAGATCCAAAAAACTAAGTAGAATGCTGGAGATTGCTACTTAAGTATGCCATGAAGATTTCAAGCTTCAAGTTGGTGATACCAGTTTTTATAATCAAATAGATTTCAAATATTCCCATATAAAAAGTTGTGGCTTAAAAAAACATTATTGTCTGTAACTTTATTAATAAACATTCAAAGTATTTTTATTGCAAAGTTGTGGGCAACTGTGATACACTAAGCCTTCGAATTGAAATTTCTTTCATTTCAGGTTATTGTCACACTTGAAAACCAAAACACATCTGTCTGTCCAAAATTAGCTTTTTTTTTCTTATTGTTTTACCTTGGATTTCAACACTAATGCTTGGAATTCACAGCTTAGTCTAGTGATTCAATAGAAGTTTCTCTTGACTAGGGAAAGTTAAATAAAACAAGTTAGTGTCATATACTAATTGGAGCGTCCAGGTTTTATGGGCCCAATAATATGCCTTAATGATCCAGACAAGTTTGACTTAAGAAGTAATAAACTATGTGGTGATGAATCTAATTCAAAATATCCGTAAGTGCTCAGACATTTGCCCTGTTCCCTGTCAACATCTACAGATTAAAATTGTTTACATCATGCCCCAAATATTCAGTTAATTCAATTTATTCAACCCAATGAGTTCAATATGAAAATACATATATATTTACCAATGAAATGACAAACTAATTTTTCCAAAAGAGTTGATCAAAATAGTCCCAGTCTAAAAAAGCTTTATAGAGACAATCTACAAAGCCGGTATTTCCATTTTGTCTCATGTCCCTTCAATAAGTCCTTTTACTGCTTCCTCCCACTTACAAAAAGTCAACATCCTACAGTTCCTCTCTTATCCCCGTGCAATGAACCTTCTTTATGTCATCAAATCCAAAATTGCTAAAATCTCATTGCCTCTAGTCTAGTGAATTATAAGAGTTCAAGTGATTCTTTGAAACAATTTCGAGATTTAGGCATCCTCTGAAATTGTTAACTTACACCTTTCTAGCATCTCACCACAGAGCAGAGAAGTACTGAGGTCCCCAGTGACCATCCTCTATGTCAGGGGTCTCCAAACTTTTCAGCCCGCGGGCCGCATTAACTATCAAACAGCAGTTTGGGGGCCAGTTACACACTCGAGGTCCAAATAAAAAAGAATCAAAACATAGATGTTGTTTTTAATTATTTATTTAATATTATTTTATTCAGATAAAAAGGCCTCCACGGGCCAGATGAGAGGGCCTCGCGGGCCGCATCCGGTCCACGGGCCGTAGTTTGGAGACCCCTGCTCTATGTGATAGATGGAGCCTAAGGACCCTCAATAACTCTTTATGCTATTACATAACCCCCTCCCCTGGAGTGTGGGCCGCACATGGGACATGTTTCTAGCCAATAAAATGTGGAAAATAGGATAAAATGTCCATTTCATGATATATTACATTATATGACAAAAGGGATATGTCACTTTTTATGTTACATAAAGAAGACTGCACGTGTACAGGAGGGAATCGAGGGACACAAGCTGTCTAAATAGCCCTGGCTGGGTGGGTGGCTATACACATGAGAAAGACCGAGAGGGCATGAGGACAGAACAATTGGGGAAGATTTGAAAATGTCCTGAATTTTGAATGTATTCCATAACTCACACATAGGTACATCAACAGAGGGTGGCAGATTACTAGTGTTAGACATTTAAGCAAACCCCTAATCATTCATTGGCCAACCACTAAACTATGCAGATGTAGTGGTGGATCCCAGAATGAAAGGTAAAATAAAATTAAAAAATCATTTTTGGTCAGAGGCCTTAGGAGCCACATTCCAAGGGCAAGCCCAGACAAGTTATTAGGGGGGGAAATAAATAAATAAATAACCTACAGGCAGGGGGCACGTTCCTATGATATATTATCTAAAATGTTCAGTTTTCAAAAACAACAAAAAATTAAGACATGAAAATAAACAGGAACGTATGGCCCATACTCTAAGGGGAAAAGATAACCAAATGAAATTGTCGCTGAGGGGACTCAGATGGATTTAGGAGACAAAAACTTCAAAGCACTAATTATAAAAATGCTGAAAATTAAAGAAAATTGTGTTTAAATTATTTTTAAAACATGATGGCAATGACTGAACAATGGCAAAACTCAATAAGGACACAGAAATTACAAAAATAACCAAATGGATATTCAATAACTGTAAATTAAAATAACAAGTGAAAAATTCACTATGTGAGTTCAATCACAGGCTTACAATGTCAGAAGAAGGAATAATTAATCTTGAAAAAAGAGAAATAGAAATTATCTGGTGAACAGAGAGGGAAAAAATTAAAGAAAAATGAATAGAACCTCAGAGATCTAGAGACAACATAACAACATAACGTAAATGGGGTCCCAGGAGGAGAGATGAAAGAAATAGTGGCAAAAATGTTTTTGAAGATAGAATGATGCACTACTTATCAAAATAAATTTAAAAATTGGTCTGCAGATCCAAGAAGCTGAATTAATCCCAAGTAAGATAAACAACAAACATAAGGAGATCTGCACCTAGATGCGCCATAGCCTACAGGAAGTTAAAGACAAAAAGAAAGTCTTAAAAGTAGTAAAAGACAAGCAACTCATAACATACCAAGAAGTACCCCCCAAAGTTAATAGCTGACTTCTCATCAAGAGCAGTGGAAGCTGGAAGGCAATGAAATTATGTATTTAAAGTGCAAAAATAAAAAATAATATGCTATTCAAAAAATCTATTTTAACAAAATGAAATATGAAATAAGCACATTCCCAGAAAAACAAAGGCTGAGAAAATTTGTTGCTATCACACCTGCTTACAAGAGATACTAAGGAAAACTCTTCAGGCTAAAAGAAAATAACACCAGGTGCTAACTTGAATTAAAAGGAGAAAATGAAGAGCATTAGAAATGGGAAATACGTGAATAAATATCAAAGAATGCCTGGATGTATTTTTTTCTCTTTTCTTCTTCTGATTTAATACATATGAGATTGTATAAAATAATTATTATGAAAATGCAATTTTAGGTTTCTAATATATGTCCATGTAATATATATGACTATAATAGCAGAAAATAGAAAAAGGAAATTGAGCTGTTTTGGAGCTATGTTTTTACAGTTTACCAGAGGGGAAGCTAAATGTATGGTGATGGAAAGAAAGCTGACTCTGGCTGATCAACACATATTGTAACACATAGACAGTACTATAGAAGTGTACATCTGGAACCTATGTAATTTTCACTACCCAGTGTCACCCCCATAAATTTGACAGTAAAAGGGGGAAAAATTTGAAAAGAAAATCCCAGTGTTAACGTGAAGGTTAATTAGACTGTGGCAAATAAAGATGCATTTTGTAATCTTTAAAAGAACCACAAAGAAAATTACTTTTAAATATAGTTAGAAATTTAACAGAGAAATTTAGATGGTTCAGTAAGAACAGTAAGCAAAATATTTAACACCAAAAAAATGCATGAAAAGAAAAAAAGAAGCAAATGACATTAAACATATGAGAAAATCACAGATATAAATCCAAATATGTGAATAATTATGCTAAATGTAAATGGACAAAACACTAAACAATCTAATCAGTAGATTATTTTTTTTTAAGAGCAAGATCCTACTGTACGCTATCTATAAGAGACATACTTTAGGTAAAAAGATACAAAATAGTTAAAAATAATAAGATAGAAAAAGATATCCCCTTCAAATAGTAATGATAATAGAGCTATAATTACTGGAAAATAAATAGACTTTAAGAAAAGAAATATAGTTAGATATGAAGGGATTTGGTAACAATAAAGGATTAATACATCTATACAATATATGCATGCCTAACAATAGTACCTAGAAGACATAAGTGAAAACAGGAAGATTTAAAAGGATAAATAGAAATTTTAAAATATATTTGGATATTTTACTACTGTACTCAAAAATAATTCTTAAACAAATAAACAGAGAATCAGCAAGATTCTAGAAGACCAGCCCAACACTAGCAACCAACTTGACCTAACTGACATTTGTAGAACACTCCACCCAACAGCAGAATCTTTTAAGAACACATAGAACATTTTTCAAGATAGACCATATGCTAGGCCATAAAACAAGTCTCAGTAAATTTAAAAGAATTGAAATTATTCAAAGTATGTTCTCTGAACATAAGAAAAATGTATGGAAACAAAAACAATATATCAAAATTTATGGTATGCAGACAACAGATATTATAGTAGAGGGAAATTTATAGCTATAAATGGACATGTCAAAATTGAAGAACATTTTCAAATAAATAATCCAAGTATCCGCCCTAACTAACTAGAAAAAGAAGAGTAAAATACCCCAAAGCAAGCAAAGGTAAGGCAATAACAGAGGTCAAAACATAAATAGTGAAATAAAAATAGAAAAACAAATAGAGAAAATCAGTATAACCAAAGGTTGATACTTTCAAAAAAACTGATAAATTGATAAACTGTTAGCTACACTGACTAGGAGAAAAATGAAAGAAGGCAAAAAATATCAAAATCAGAAACAAAAGAAGATATATTCCTTTTGATGTTGCAAAAATTAAAAGGATTATAAGAGAATAATCTATGAATAAAATGGACAAATTGCCAAAACTGACTCAAGAAGAGGTATAGAATCTGAATAGACAAAGAGGGAATAAATTAAATGAATTAGCAATTAAAAATCTCCCCAAAAGAAAGGCCTAAGCCCACATTGGTTCACAGGTGAATACTGCCAAATATTTTCAAAATACATAATATCAATCCTTCACAAACTGTTTTAGAAAAATAGAACAGGAAGGAACACTTCCTACCTCCTTGTATTAGTCTACTACTAAGACACCAAAACCACACAAAAATATCACAAGAAAAGAAAACTGCAGACCAACACCTTCTGTGAGTGTGGACACATAAATTCTTAATCAGATATTGGCATGCTGAACCCAGCACATATAAAATTATTATTTTCAAATGAAAAACACAATGAGATATTCACTTCACATCTGCTACTCTGGAAAAAAAAAAGACAGACAATATCAAATACTGCTGAAGAAGAAATTGCGGCCCTCATATATACTGGTAGAAATGTAATGGTGCAGCTGCGTGGGAAACCAGTCTGACAGTTCCTCTTTTGCTTCAATATAGAATTTCTATATAAAGCAACAATTTTCATTTTAGGGATATATCCAAGAAAAATAATACGTACAGCCACACAAAAGTTGTACATAAGTGTCCATAGCGGCTTTACTTATAATAGCCAAAAAGTAGAAACAAAATTAAAAGGAATGAAGTACTGACACATGCTACAACATGGACTGACCTCAGAAACATTATTCATAGTTAAAGACACCAGTCACAACAGACTACACACTATAGGATATCATTCATGTCAAATGTCCATAATAGACAAATAGAGGCAGAAATGAGAACAGTGATCACCTAAGGCGGGGAAACAGAGGAGTGGACTTGATATTAGTGGGTGTGGACTTTCTTTTAGAATAATGTGAACACTCTAACATTAAATTGTGGTTGTATTTGCACAGCTCAGTGAAATACTAAAAATCACTGAATTGTGCACTTTAAGTGTGTGACTTCTATGCTATGTGAATTCTGTCTCAATAAAGCCATTTTTAAAAAAGTATCATATACTATGCCCAAGACAGATTTATCCCAGGAATATAAGACTTGTTAACATTCAAAAATCCACTTTTTTCCTGCTTTATTTTCTGCTAAAAATTCATACTGCAATGTATAGAAATACCATCTTTTTACAAAAATTTTGAGAAAATATAGCACTCCACTTTTTTTTTTTAAGAGTGCTCAGTGACAGCATAGTGGGAAAAGGTGTAATGCTTAGATGGGAAGTGAGGAATGCAGGGTTTCTTTTAAAGATTTATTTTACTGAGGTTTGTTTGTTTGTTTGTTGAGAGAAGAGGAGAGGGAGAGAGAGAGAATGAGAAGGGCCCAGAGCCATCTTCCTAGTTGGACATCATCATTTGTGACGTGGTTTCTTTCCACACAGATAAATGTGGGGCAGGAACCAAACTGGGGGCCTCCCGCATGGAAGGTGAGAACCTTCCCCACCGAGCCATCCCAGCAGTTACCAGTTGCCTCCTGCAGTTCATTATATGGGTTTGCACAGGCCAGGGCTGGGAATCAAACCCCGGACTTCATGACTGCGAAGTGAGCACCCAACCACTGAGCTATCCGGGCACCCCTCCACTCTTTAATTTTAGAATTTTTTATTTTCTTAAGATTCATTTTATTGTTTGACAGAGAGAGACAGAGAAAAGGGGGAGGGCCCAGAGCAGTCTTCACAGCTGTACATCATCAGTTTCAACATCGTTTCATTCCACACAGGTGGATGTGGGGCTGTGCAGGGCAGGAACCAAACTGGGGGCTCCCACATGGGAAGCTTACCCTGTCAGGATCTGAACTGGGGGCCTCACACACAAGAAGCACACCCCAGTCCAGTATATGGGTCCACACGGGCCAGAGTCAGAACGTAATCCTTGGACCCCAGGGCTGCAAAGCAAGCACTCAACCCACTGAGCCATCCGGCCTCCCCTCTTTTAGAATTTCAAATCAAACAGGAATACAATACAGAAAACAGATGAATGGAAATCAGAAATGAGCTTCATGGCTCACAAATCCAAATATAGAGCAATGCTTTAGATAGACAACAAAATCAGCTTTCTAATCCTTGCTCCCAAATTAGACACTCTGCCCTGTCCGCTGGACACCCCATGGCACCAATACTGAAAAACGTGGCAAAAGGCAGACAATACGTGCTACCCTTGGGCTGACTGGCTCTCTCTTCCCCACCTCCAAATCCCCCAAAGAGAGAAATGGCTAAACTCTAGTTCTCCCACAGTCACTAGAGAACCTTTAGTTCCTCCAAATGTGTGCACAAGGAATGGAGATTGATGCTACACACTCAAGTCGTTTTACAGAGTCACTTACACTACACATATGAGAATCCTAATTAAAACTTCCCATTGCCATAAATAAATGTTTGTGGGATGAATAAATGATTAATAGTTGCATTTGACAATATAGTACTGAATTGTGTTTATCCCTCCTGGAATAATATTGTTTTAACCGGTAAGTATCCTTCGTTTCTGTATATTGGTGCAGCAGCACCTTGGAAGTGACTAGAGCTTTGCAAATGAAACCCTGCCCCTTGGCACTGCCACCTTCTGCCCAGGGTGGGTGGTGTCAGATGTGATCACGGAGACTGGCCAGGTGCTTCTTCACTGCTCATGTGCTTGTGTAGAAAGATACATGTTGAATCACTTATTTAAAGTCATCTTTGCTACTGGGTCCTGCGGGAATCAGTTCAGCCCTCATCATGGCAGGTTTTCATCAGCGGTAGTGAGACATCCTTGGATACCCTGAATATACTTTCAGAAGTTCCATTTCTTCATCTATAAAGTAAAGAGTGTAATGGTACTCACGTTATTGGGTTGTTGCAAGGCTTGAAGATTATACATGTGAGTAGTGAAGCACAGTGGTTGGCGCTTACTATGTGTTCAATAAAATCTAGCTGATAATAATGATTTCACAAATACTAGCATGCCCACCAAGATAAATTAGCTCAAGATTCACAAGATATGTGGTACTCCTGAGAGAAGTGCTACATAAATGTAAGCATTACGTATAATATTGTCATACATCAGTCATCAAAGATGCTGTCTCTTACTGGAAACAAAGACCTAATAATTTGGATTGGATGATTTAAGATTTATTTTATTGTTTTTGACAGACAGAGACAGAGACAGAGAGAAGCGAGAGGGCCTAGAGCAGTCTCTGTAGTTGCACATAAGTTTTTGATATGGTTTCATTCCACACAAGTGGGCAGGAGACACTCAGGGTGGGAACCAAGCTGGGGGCCTCCCACATGGGAAGCACACCCCAGTTCAGCATATGGGTCCACACGGGTTGGGGCCGGGATTTGATCCTTGGTCCCTGGAGCTGCAAAGCGAGCACTTAACCCACTGAATCATCCCAGCTTCCCCTATGGATGATTTTAAATGAGATTTTCTGTTGCAGTAAAAAAACAAAATCATCTTCATGCCAGGAGATTAACAGAATAATAGACTCATGTATCCCAGTAATTTTGATGCAGCTGACCAGTCTTCCAAGCAGGTGCTTGGAAAAGTTGAAAAAAAAAAAACAAAAAACACACCTAAAGAGGGTCCATCGTGGGTGATCCAGGGAGCAGTAACAGAAGTGCACAAAGGAGACTTGGTCACGTAATTTCATCCTGTCAAACAGCTAGACAAGCAGCCAGCAGCTTTGCATTAGAATACATTTGCTTATCCCATTTACAATGGGCTGGTAATCCTATAAATATTTATTGCTGGATGAAAGAAAGCAGTATAAGCCTTTACCCTTTGAGAAAGGTCTATAACCTGCACGTTGACAGTGAAATATGAAGCCCTGATGATTTGGTTACTTGTTAATATGTTAAAGGGTAGACAGCGCTTGGCACATGTGAACACTGAGTGCGGTTGTTGGAGGCCGTCTCCTGGGGGGCAGTTGTGAGCCTGTGATGCAGTGGGTGAGCTGTCAAGCTCACAGCTGCTCCCCACCCCAGCCCAAGGCGTGACAAAAGTGCAGCCCGTGGATTAGCAGATTTAACCTCGAACAGTTGGAAATAAGAATCGATTCCTAAAGAACAGACTAAATACAGGAACAAAAGGAGAAAGAAGGATGTTGGGAACACTTTCCTTGAGATGAGTCTGTATGTGTATGCATTACATATTAATCCTCCACTGTGGCTTGAAGGAAATAAACTGTTACTTTTTCTGAAAGGTATGGCATCACTTTAGCAATAAATATATTCCATTTCTAGTTCTGTATGCTGTAATGTCATATAAACAAAAATAAAAATGTATCACTCAACGGGTTTACAGATCTTTTCATATCCTGTCTACTCCTCCAAAGATTTAGGCGTTTAATAATAAAACCACAAAAATAAAAAGACCAAAACAGCTATTGATAAAACAAAGAAAATACAAATAAGAAAGGAAAGATAGAGAGAAAGATAAAAATCTACTGGATGAGAAAATCTAGAATAACTAAACCTGATTTATAATTATGAACTTCCTTTGCAACCAGAACGAAGAGGAAAACTTAAGGAATAAATACTACCACCCTCTTATTTTATAAAGTTGTGATACTTTCTCAGAACTACACGGCAATATACCATTTGTTTCTCTTGCTGCTTTGGTAATACGGTGAGTACTGGTAGGCAGTGAGCAATGGGTTCATTGTGCAGTGTGTGTGTGTGTGTGTGTGTGTATGTGTGTGTAGTACATGAACATTTTTATTAACAACTTAAGTGAAAACTCAGAGGATACTTAAGAATTCGAAGGTTGGGATTATTAATGCAAGAATTCTATTAAAGGGAAATAACTCTCTCAAATTTTTGCTATATGTCTGGGGCCTTCTCAGGCATTAGGGGTACACAGAGAACAAGACACGCCCATTGACAATGACATAGTTTTGGACAAGTAATTACAACTCTGATCAATGTTAACCAAAGTGATGGGTGCATACTCCTCCTGTCACTAAGAGCAAGGAGATTCTACCTGTCCCTGGTTCTCCAAAACATTTATCTCTGCCTAAGTGTGCGGTGGTTAAGAGTGCAGGTTCTGTGGTCAGAATACCTGGGTTTGAGTGCGAGGAAGTGATTATCTTAAGTGACCAGTGATCAACTCTATAACCTCAGCCAAGTTACTTAGCCAGGCTCCTCATTGTTAAAGTGGGGATAATAGTAGTACCTTCTTCCTACGTAATTACCGTATTGTAAGGATTAAATGGGATTCTGCTCATGGGAGTCACGTGATCCCAATAGCACATACACACCAATATTTTCAATAGATTTCAGAGTAAGTTAACAGATTAATTGTTTAATTAATTTTTGTTAGAGTTGGCATATATTATACTAGTTTTGGGTGTACAACATAATGATTTCACATTTATATGTCTTACGATGTGATCATCACAATAAGTCTAGTAACCGTCTGTCACCATGTAATGCTATTATGATTTATTGATGACTTTTTCTATACTGCACATTATATCCCTGTGGCTTATTTATTTTAAACTTAACAGATTAAATGATTCTCCAACTCTCGACGGAAAGAAGGATACAGTCACAAGGAAATTGAATTTTTATTCCAAAGACCAGACTATTAATTTTTTCAGCAATTATTCAAGCAATATGTCCAACAATTATTTGAGGAGAAATATTGGATATGACTTGTGTTTAGTGCTTTAAATTTCAAAACACTGAGGTTTATTTCTATTTTTTCAAACTTATTTCATTCCATATGTAAGCAGTGGGTAATAATAGATGTAATGTTACCACCCAATGAAAGCATTTCATGTTTTGAAATTTAGAGATATTTGGGATCATCTTCTAAAGTGTAAGGTGTCTTAGGTTAATTAAAAGCACACATATCCAGAGTATTAACTTGTGCCGGAAAGAATTAAAACCATGGTCTTTGCACCCAAGGACCTCATGGCCTTTTAGATGGCCTTTTAGACAGACTTTAACAGGTAATGATAGTTTAGTATGGTACCTGTATATGCTAACATAAAGAGGACTAAGTATCAAGGAAAATTGAAATGAAAAAGGTACCAGTTAAATCCGGTGAAATAAGGAATGTTTCTCAGAGAAGCTGCCATTTGAACTACGTGTTGAAGATGAACAGGAATTCACTGGTAGAAAAGTTAGGGAGAAGCATTCCAGTCACAGGGACCACATAAGTGACTTTTTGGAGACATGGAACAGCATGGTTCCGGGAAGTACAATAACTTGGGGGGAATGGTAGGTCATGAGGGACAAAGCCAAGGTTGGCACACACATAGGGCATAATATCAGGTTGAACCACATGCAACTGACATTTTTGTAGACCAATTTCATTAAATACTGCAATTTCAGTGACTGAAGCTACCAAAATTCAGCTGTGGATTTTTAAGCTGTCTTTTACTTTGGTGTTTTGAAGTGAGTTTTTCTAACCTGACACCTTTGCTTCTGAGAAAAAGAGGCCCACTTAACCTTTTTCAGGGAAAGTGTGGTTAACAAGGGAGGAAATGAAGGTCTCCCAGGAATCCAAGGACAAGAACTGGACTGAGCTGGGCATCGTGACCTCCATTCCACTGTCAGCATGGCATCTTTCGGTTGATCTACTCCACTTTTCCATCTCTATCGGTTGACTTCCTTGGTTTCCTCATAGTTTCCGCTCCTTCATGCCTTCAACTTGCTATAGACAGGGCACTCCCAGCCCTCCTCCAGATCATAATGCTTTGGCTTCGTCTTTCTTTCTCCATCCTCGGAGAATATGCTCACACGTTGTAAAATTCTGAAAGGGTGAACCTACTTGGCTCAGCTCATCTTTCGCTGCAAGGCTGTATGTCCCAGGCCAGTTTGTGAGCTGGTTGTCTCTCTTTGGGTCCACTACCCACCTCCGGGTGAGTTCATCTGTGACCATGGAGATAGTGTGGCTACTTAGTGGCAAGAAATGTGAGTGAGGCCACTTCCCTCTAAAGAGGATGTGGCAGGCAGGCCTTTGAACTGAGAAGCTCTGCTCATTTCCCCAAGTAAAGTTAGGGTGAGGGTCACTGAGTGGGTCCTAGGAGCCTGAGAGGCCCTAATCTCTAGCATTTCATTTGCAGCAATAAGGTTATCTAAGAAACTCTGCTTAATACTTTTACCCAGAATCCCCAGAATCCTCATCTATCCCGACATTTCTGGGTTAAATAACTTCCATCATTGTTAAGAGTCTGAGCCCAAAAGAGGGAAAAATTTACTAATGAAGTAGTAATTGCTTTATACCTTATTTTATTAACTAAATCCTTTTGAGTATATAAGTGATAGTTAATCATTATTCCTTTTATACCTACCCATATTAAACATATGTTAATGTCTACTTTTTGGTTTTAAAATTAAAAAGGGATACCTCTCTAAAATACCAGTAGCTTCTAGGAAAACAAGTGAGCTACAACGTTGGCAATAGCTTTGCTTCTGTCTTCATATCTTTTGTATCTATTTTTTTTTCTGCCATCATTAGTAATCTTTGCACACAAAGCATGTTATTTCTCTACAGGAAGTAAGGTGGCTCAACTAGCAATAAATGGCCTCATAATGAGGTGATTATTTTAACATGTGCAGATTCTAGTCTGACTCCAATAAATATCAAATAGAGCATGAGGCAAATGTCACCAAAATTCCTTTTTCACTTCCTATGTGGTATATAAGTACAAGAAAAATCCATTCAACTGTCACTAATAAATGTTCTTAATAAATAAAATGTTATCAGTCAAAAGCAAAACTCAATATCATCACTTACAAAATAGTCCTCAACCCTGAAGCTACTCTCAAGAAAATCTATAACCCTCTCCTCTACCAAATCTACCTAAAACACCGTGCTTACATCTGTTAAAGTATTTCTTGAGGTGAGGAGTGGGGAAGGGAAATTGAAAGGTGGTGAGCAGAACTGGTCTTTTCAATCTCAACCTTCCTCTTAGCCTCATGTTCTTTCCTCTTCATCTCCTACATTTTTTATTTCTTTGAGAGAGGGTTGCCAGTAATGTGAGACTTCTGGTCAGTTGTCTACATCCCTAAGATACTGTATATAATGTGTCTTTCCGGTATTAAAGAAAGAATCTAACCTGGTGGAAATGCAGAGTAGGTCCCTAAACAAAGGACCATAGAAGGAGAGTAAGTGAAAGGCTGTCTGACCTCCAGAACACAGCACTTAGCTAAGGCCAGTAGTCTTGCTCTCTCTGTCTCTTAGCACCTGCTTCTTTTGCCTTTTGTTCTCCTAGTCCATTCATTCAAGTATCCATCCATCTATCCCCTTCAGAGCAATTATTGTGTAATGTTTGAATGTATATCATGATATAGATGAACCAGAATTTACCTTAAGACCAACCATATCAAAATTTCTGAAGAGCAAGGTCCAGGAATTTGTATACTTAACAAAGTCTAAAGGTAATTCTGATTCTTAGACATATGTGAGTACACCTTGTTTATAGGTGATAAATCCTATCACCAATGTGATCACTCTTGTTTTTCCCTGTTCACTATTCAAACCTTATCCCTAATCTTTTTCTCCCTCAAAGTGTAAAACCAAACAAAAACAAGAGCTGATACTTCTAATGTTTGTTACTAACATTTACAATTGAAATGTTTATAAGTGCTAAAATTCAGTTAGAGGCTAATGAAAAGAAAGATGTAATTTTTTCCTACCATGTTCATGGACCCTCTGAACTTTATCCACGAACCCCTTGAGTATCTATGGAACTCAAATTGAAAAGTCCTATAAACAGACTTTAAAACAATACTATGTAGAGAAAAACAGCCCTACCATCTACCTACTTTAGAATCAGGTGGTCTTAAGTTTAAAACTCAGCTCCAGGATTCGATAGCTATAGAAACTTCAGCTAGAGGTTACTTCTCTTAGTAGTTCTTCAACTATAAAATGCAATTAAAAGGACATTAATACTTAATAGTGCTTCATATTTTTAAGTTTTAATAAGATAACACAGATAGTAGCCAGGAACACCATGAGCATTCAAGAATATATTTAGTGTATATTGGTCACTCTGCCCAATGTTAACATTAGTCACTTAAAACATTCTTAGGTCCAGAAAATCAGTATTATATAACCTCACTTTAACCACGTCATTACCTGTTTTGGCTTGAAATTACTGTTTATTAGTTGCATTAATACACACACACACACACACACAATATTACCCTAACTCTGAAGTTTTGATTCCTTATGAATCTACCAAACGTCCAAATCTCAACCAAGCCTCTAGCTCTTTCAAAGACCATTTCAAAAAGTCCTTTGGTTTGGGCAACAACATGATAGTCTTTAATTCTTCACTTTTAGTTTGATGCTCACCAAGTAGATGTTACCAGTGATTTTAAAGTCAGCAGTGGGTGACAGATACTTCTTCCCGTCTCTGCACAGTAGACAGACTGACTCAGTGTGACTAGATGATTATACTGTGCAAATACACACATGATGCCCTTTCAAGAAGCAGACAGCCAAAGTGAGTTGTCACACACGGGCCAATGATGTCTGAATGTATCCAGAAATCTGGATTTGCAGGGAGTAGTCTCTCTTACAGCTTAAATCTCAAAGAATCAGTTGAACCAGAGCCCAGGCGCCAAACCCAGCCTATCTTGAACTGTGTGGAGAAACAGGTATGTTCAGGTTACTGGGCACTGTGTAATTTAATTTAGTATGAAGGCAGCATAATTTTATGATGAGAGAAAATGGGTTCTTATTTCACGTATGCACACACATGCACTCATGTGCGCACACACACACACACACATTGAATGTTACGAGAATCAAAAGGCATTGCTCTAGAGAGGCTGTCATTCTGAAAGCAATCCATGAACACTTGCACTGTGACTTTACCCTGACATACTGACCCTCCCAGCAAAGGAAGAGTTGTTCTCGTAAGGTCACTTGGAATTGTTTAAAGAGAGAATATTCTCCAATGCAATTTGTTTAGAGACTGAATGCTCCACCATGGTGTAACAGGAGTTGGATGAGAATGTCTTCTACCTATTGTTTCTTCTGTAGTTTTCATTAGTCTCACTATTTAATTTATTTTCTGGAAAAGACAAAATGTATTCTTTCAGAGAAGGATCCCTCCTCAGGAGGCCGAAAACTCTTCTCCTCCATTCTTTTCCTAGCCAAGCGGTAGCATGCTAAACGGATTTCCAGGCACTGAAACTCAATTAAATGAGCCCTCTTGTCTACCCCAAATTTTCTGAATTTGTCTTTCTGAGTTCAGGAAAATACAGTTCATGAATAACAGATGGTGAAATCAGCATGGTAGGCTCCTTGGTCAAAGGTCAATTTAGCCACAGGCATTGTTGGGAAATTTGTAGGCATGCAAGCTAGAGGAATGGCTCAATCAAAATCTGGCAGATTGTGACCAGTTAAAATAGTCTTGGGAAAAATGGTTCATCCTTTTTAAACTTGTAGTAAACAATCCCAAATGAGTGCTCTTGTGTTGCTCATTCACCTGGGTCAACATTTTGCCCTTTTCATTTCGGGTATTTTTAAATAAAACTTGGCTGATATCACTAAAGTACTCATGCACTCCGCATTCTCCATCCTTCCTCAGAGGTAGCCATTATCCTTAAGTTGAAGAGTAGCCTTCCCCTCACAGTCTCATCTAATTGGTGGATATGGGATTACAATGTGAAGACCATCGTTTTTAAAATTTCTCAGTTTGTGTCTTCTATTCACCATGCTTTTTCTTCATTTCCCATTTTCTCCTTTCCAAATTTCTATGAGATCAATTTTCTTTATTCTCTTCCTTTCCCTTCTGCTAGTAAGGAGTTAAGTATCTATTTCTGGTGTTTCAGTAGTTACCCTTGAAGTTTTACATATGTACTTGATTTTAAAAATCTAAACTTTATTTATATTTTTATCTTCTTTTTGAACAGGATAAGGGCATAAAGTCCTTTGCACTTTAATTCCAATCATCTTTCTCCCATTCTCCACATAATTTTGCCCAGTATTTTAGGCCTGCCTTGTTTATAATGGCCACATTTTTGTAACTAGTATTTTTAGAGCTACTGCTTATTAATTTTGCTTGCTTATTAATTTTTTTGATCACTAGTGCTCCTGCATAGCATTCGTTTTGTTAGGTTCAGGTACCCTGTTCTTGAAGTAAATGCTTTAGTTCTTTCACAGAACTCATGAACAGTAAAACGCCTTTGTTGGTCTGAATGTTTTTATTTCAGTTTTATTCTGTAGTAGTGATTTGGCTTGTTAGTTGCTCTAGGTCAACAGCTCTTTTCCTCAGCACATCCAGTCCTGCTGTGCTTTATAACTGTCTGATGATATTAAGCACACTAATTGCATAAGCAACACGGTTTTCTTGCCATTAAATAGTTCCACTACGGCTACGTTTGTCTTTTCAAAATAATTCCAATTTAATTTTTTTAGTTGTATTAAATGCCTATTGTAGGTTAGATTCTTTCTCATCTATTGAGTCTCTCAATCTTAGGAAATTTTAATAGCTCCACATTTTACAGATAAAGAAACTGAAACCTACAGAGGTCAGAAGTTTTCCTCTTGATCACACAGCTGAGAAACGGCATTCATGGAATGTAACTCTGGGTCATTTGATTCCCAACCTGTCTAGTTGCCTCTAGAATTGATAATATTTATTCTTATCTCTTCACGTATTTTGAAGACAGTGAAAGGAAATACAACGCAAGTGTACCTTGGAGATATTGTTGACGTGATTCCACACAAGGTGCCTATAAAAGTTATGTTTACACTATACTGTAGTCTATTAAGTGTGCAATCGGGGTATGTCTAAAAACACAATGTATATACCTTAAGTTAAAAATCCTTTTTTTGCTAAGAGATGCTAACCATCATCTCAGCCTTCAGCGAGCTGTAATCTTTTGCTGGTGGAGGGTCCTACCTCAGTGTTGAGGGCTGCTGACTGATCAGGGTGGTGGTTGCTGAAGGTTGGGGGATGGCTGTGGCCATTTCTTAAAATAAGACAATGAAATTTGCCTCATTGATTGAGTCTTCCTCTCACAAATGATTTCTCAAAGATCACTGATCACAGATCATCATGACAAATATAATAACGAGGATAAGGATTGAAACATTGCAAGAATTACCAAAATGTGACCCAGAGACAACAAAGTGAGCACATGCTGTTGGGAAAATGGTGCCGATAGACTTGCTCAACGCAGAGTTGCCACAAACCTTCAATTTGTGAAAAACACAATTCCTGTGAAGTGCACTAAAATGAGGTGCGTCTGTAGGGCTAATTAAGAGAGGGGCTCCCTGGTCAATCTCATTTACTAATCATATAATTTATGATGTTGCGTCAGCCCCCTTGGCCCAAGGATCAGACACTGCCATCATGCCCCTGAGGCTGGAAGGTGGAAGCTCAGCTGCTTGCTTCGATAATCATGTTCCTGAGTTTTAGATTCTGAGTAGGTTCCCTCAGCCACACGTTGAAAAATGGAAAAATGGAAAAATAAATGGCCTTTGTAATACCGAAGAGCCTATACTCCAGAGAAAATTGTAATTCTGTTTTCAGGCACTTTGCACTTCTTTTACGAATTGAGGATATCACAAGGCCTGCCAGCAAGTCTAATGGGATGTCTCTGGTGGAGTGGGTCATTTCAGGGGAAAAGGTGTTTGTTTGTTTGTTTTTGTTTTTGTTTTTTTAATTTACAGTATGTGAGCAAGGGAATTGTGGGGACTGGGTTTCAGTCTGGACCTTAAATCCGATTTTCTTTGAGGACACCCTCTAGTCATTTAGGCACATGTACTTCAGTTTTCTCGGTTATGAAATGTGAATTCTGAAGGAGATTTCTGTCCTTTAATATGTGAGCTGTATACATTTCTGTTTATTGGACAGACTTTGATTTTTAATTTTATGTTTTTATTCACTATAGTATATGTGATGCACATATGCAGAATATAAAAATATGCACACATATACATATATTTATTTTAGCTCTCTTTTTTCTCTTTTCCTGACTTCTGTTAAATTGATAAAGTTTTAAATATTCTTGGTCTTATGTATGTATGTATTTGTTGCCTACTTGAAAATTGCACATATATTTTCTTTCATTAATGATTACCCTTAGTTGTTTTTTTTTAATTTTTAGTTAAACTTTTTATTTTAAGATAAGTGTAGATGTACATATCATTGTAAGAAATCACAAAGACAGAGCCTGTATACCTCTACCCATTTCCCCTAATGGTAACTTTATCTTACAAAACAATATTAAAGTATCACTAACAACCAAAGTACTGACATTGTTACACTCAAGACGTAGAACAATTCCATCATCACAGGGCTCCCTTCTGTTGCTCTTCTATAAGCTACACCCACTTTCCCCAATCCCTACCCTTCAACCCCACCCCACCCCACCCTTGATATCTGGCAATCACCAGACTGTTCTCCATTTCTGTAATGTTATTTCAAAACATGTTATATAAATGTGATATTATAGTGTGTCAAGGTTTGGGACTGGCATTTTTTCTCTCAGGATAATTTCCTATACATTCATCCAGTGGTTGCATATATCAGCTATTCCTTTTCATTACTGTACTAGTAGTAATCCTGGATAAGGATATGCCACAATTTGTCTAATCATTTGCCTGTGGAAGAACACCTGGGTGGTTTGATGTTTTGTTTTGGTTTTTTTTGTTTTGTTTTTGACTATTATACATAAAGCTGTTATGAATATTTGTGTGTAACTTTTGTGTTATACACACATAAATTTTCATTTCTCTAGGGTAAAGGCTCAAGAGTGTAATTGCTGGGTTGTGTGGTAGTTGCATGTAAAGTTTGAAATGAATCTACCCAGCTGTTTCCAGAGGGGCTGGACCATTGTCCCCACCAGCAACATGTGCATGATCTACTTTTTGTGCATCCTCGCCAGCATTTAGTGTTACCATTGTTTTTTATTATAACCATTCTCATAGGTAGGTATGTAGTGAATTCTTATTGCTTTGATTTGCACATCCCTCATGATTAATGATGTTGAATATTTTTTTCTGTACAAATTTGCCATCATATAGCCTTTCCAGTTAAATGTCTGTTCGTGTCTTTTGTCCATGGTTGTTTGCTTTTTTACTATTGAATTTGGGAAGTTCTTTATGTATTTTAGTACTGTGTGTTTGTTGAATATGTGGCTTGCAAATATTTTCTCTCAGTTTATAACTTACATTTTCATTCTCTTAACAAGGTCTTTCACAGAACAAAGTTTTTAATGTTCATGAGCTGAAATTTATCATTTCTTTTTCATTTTATGGATCATACATTTGGTGTGAAGTCTAAGAAATCTTTGCCTAGCTGTACACTCCAAAAACATTTTTCTGTGCTTCTTTTAACATGAGAGTCCATGATTCATGTTGAGTTAATTTTTGAATAATTATGATATTTCAGTCAAGGTTCTATTTTATTTATTTATTTTTCTATTTTTATTCTTTGCGTATGGATTTTCAATAGCTCTAGCACCAAAACCTATCTTCCTCCATTGAATTGCTTTTTCACCTTTGCCAAAAATCAGTAGGGCATAATTGTGTGGGTCTATTTCTGGATTCCCACTGATCTATGTATCAGTCTCTCCATAAATACCACCCTGTCTTGATTACTATAGCTATGTAGGAGGACTTAAAACTGGAGAGAGTGATTCTTCCCACGTATTCTTTTTCCAGAATTATTTTACCTATTGTAGGGCCTGTGTATTTCTGCATACATTTTAGAATAAGCTTGTCTATCTGCAGTATTATTGTTATGATTTTATTAGAAATCACATTAAATCTATGAGTCAATTTGGAGAGAACTGATATCTTTAGTTTGTTGAGTTATCCGATGATGTGTCTGTATGAACATGACATGTTTCTTCATTTATTTAGAGTTTCTTAGGGTTTTTTTCCTCAGCAGCCTGTAATTTGCTACAGACTGATATTACTGTGCATATTTTGTTAAGTTCACACCTTAATATTTCACTTTATTTGGAGCAATTATAAACATATTGTGCTTTCAAATATTGGTTTTCATATGTCCATTATTAGTATATAAAAATATAATTGATTTTTGTGCATAGTATCTGTGAATTCGCTGCTCCCTTGTTAGTTATAGGAGGATATTTTTTGTTTTCATTGTGTTTTGGTATATATTATTTGGATTTTATTTATTTGTTTATTTGTTTATTTATTTATTTATTTGTAAATAACTATGTGGTCTGAAAATGAGGACAGTTTTATTTCTTCATTTCTAATCCATATGCCTTTTATTACCCTTAATTTTTAACATGTACAACAGCTGTCCAGAAAAAAATCCACCCATATCTGCCTCCATTGTTCATATTACATGGCTAGATACTTTCTGGACAGCCTTCAGCTACATAGAACTTTGAATTTTTTTTTTTAAGATTTATTTTATTGGTTTTGACACAGATAGAGAAAGACAGAAAGAGACAAACAGAAGAGCAAGGGCCCAGAGCCGTCTCCATAGTTGTACCTCATCAGTTTTTGGCATGGTTTCTTTCCATGCTGGTGGGCAGGGCCCGCGCAGGATAGGAACTGGGCTGGGGGCCTCCCACATGGGAGACATGCCCCTTCGAGCCAGGGGCCAAACTGGGTGGTAGGAACCAAACTGGGGGCCTCCTGCACGGGATGCACACCCCATTTCAGCATATGGGTCCACACAGGCCAGGGCCAGGATTTGATCCTCAGTCCCTAGGGCTGCAAAGTGAGCACTTAACCCACTAAGCCATCCCAGCTTCCCCTGAATTTTTAATCGTCTAAATTTATTCAGTATATCCATTCTCTTCATGCAAGCATTAGGTAGTTTGGGAGAAAAACAAATGATACACTCGATAAAAAATGGAAAGCATTAACTAAATTTTACTTTATCTCATTTTCTAGTGATCATATTCCTATGCCAACTTCTCTTTCCAAGTATGATCTGTCTTCTGTCTTATTTGTTCATTTATGCATTCACTTAGCAAAAATTTATGAAGTATCATTTATGTGTCATGTGTAAACTTAAGCCTGGAATACAAAGATAAATATGATATTATTCCAGTCTTCAGTGGTCTTCTAATCTATTGGAAAAGAATGACATGTAAACAAGTATAAAATAACTTGATGATTTCATGAACTAAATGCTGCAGGAACATAGAAGTGAAAAAAAGTCTGTCTTTGGGGATCAGTGACAATGTCCCAGAGTAAACATATGAGCTCAGTCTTAAAGAAAAAGTAGAAATCTTCAGAATGGGAATAATTCTATGGGATAAATGGCCTAATTATTTTTATAAATAGGTGGTATAAACAACAACAACAACAAAAAAGGACTTAGGTGAATTGTTATAGGTTAAAAAATACTTGAGTCATATCAACAAAACGGAATACATAGAACTCACTTGAATACAACTGTGAAAGGACATTTGTAGGATAATTTGTAGGATAATCAAAGAAATTTGAAAACAGATTGAACGGCATAGTATGAAATTGTTAATAATGATTTAATAATAATTGATTTGAAAAAGATACAATGTGTTAATAATAATGGTAGCTGAGGAATTGTTGCTAGTTTTGTTAAATGATATAATCATATTGTCATTAAGTTTAAATCATCCTTTATGTCAGAATTACAAACTGAAATGTTCACAAATAAAAGGGTATAATGACTGGGATTTGCCTTAAAATACTCTAGAAAAATAAAATTATGGGTGATAGATGACACATGATTAACAAAAAGCTTCCAACTTTTGAAGTTGGTTGATGGCTGAATAGGAATTTATTTATACTATTCTTCCTATGTTAATTCTATGTTTGATAATTTTCACAATAAAAAATAAAATATATTTATTAATTATCAGCACTTTATATAACAGATTCAGAACATTTAATACCTAAACTTTCATTATTCTGAAACATAGAGAGCATTGATTAATTTTCAGTCACAGTAGTGATATATCCTTCTGAGTCATATAGTCTTCTGTATTCTAATTAGCTCCTAGCCACAGCAACAAGGAGAAAAATAATTTATTGGAGCTATTTATGTTCTCTCTGTGGATTGCATGAAGAGGGAAGTTTTTTTCAGAGAGAAAAAACTGGGGGAAATATCTCTTTGTTTCCATTACTATTGGACTTAGAAATGATTTTTATCATCTTGGAAATTGTAAGTCCACATTTTTGACTCTGGAAATAAGCTGATGGGGTTTTAAAAGTTCTACACAAAATAAAAAGTAATTTATATAATAAAGTTCCCATAGTTTTAGTAAACAACTTTTATTTTTTAAAGGTGCTGAGTGAAGGAAGAAGAGGAAAGTCACTCCAGGCAGGGAAAAACAGTAGTAAAGAAAAAAAAGTTAAAAAGCTCATATTATATTAAGGAAATATTGGTTAGAGCCAAGCGTAGACTGGAACCAATGTGGGTAAGTGAGAGTATGAAGTGGAAAGCTAGTTGAATAAGAGCATTTTCTAATCAACGTATTTTTCCTAACCTACAAGTTTTTATTTAATCCTATGGGCAAAAAAGAACCAATGTGGGTTTGAAATGGAGGAACAACAGAGATGTATTTTTGTGTGTGTTTGTGGGGGTGGAGGGGGGTGTCATTAAAAAGGGACACTTGGGATAGTAATAAATTTCTTATTTGTTGCACATGAGGAAAGGAAACTTCTGAAATAGTCCAGACATGAGATGATCAGATCCTAAACTACACCATGACGTGTGGAATGGAACAAAATCCTTTTTCTGAGGCAGATTTAATTAAGATTGGAAGCTCAGTGGAAGAAGAAGAAGGAAGAAGAATGACTTGGTTGATGGTAACATCTTTAACCAAGGTTTAGAATACAGAACTTCGTGCAAGTTTGGGGACAGCAGACCTAATGAGTACAGTGTTGGATGTGCTCACTTTGAAGGTCAACATAACATCCGGGCAGAGCTGATGATGATAGTTTAGAACTAGAAGTTAGTGCTCTTTTATTGAGGTACAAAGTAATTCCCAGGTAAACAGGAGGACAAAGTCAAAGGCAGAACTCTGGTGACCCCACAAACTAATGTGTGCATGGAGGTGCAGGATAAAAAGCCGTGGGCAGGCAGATGTGCTAACCACTTTACCACCAGTGCTACCATTTGGGACAACTTTGCTGGAGCTGGAGATCATCACGCTAAGTGAAAAAAGTCAGACCGAAAAAGTCAAGAACCCTATGACTCACTCACGTGTGGGATATGAAACTGAAAGCAACAGATGAATGAGACAAACAGACAAACAAAAAATTATGGACACAAATGACACATCAGTAGTTACAAAAAGTAAGGGGAGCTGGAGGTAGCGGAAGAGGGTAAAGGGAGTCAACTATGTGATGATGGAATGAAAACTGACTCTGGGTGGTGAGCACACAACGCAGGATACAGATGATGTATTATAACTTGTACACTTGAAATCTACATAATTTTACTAACCAATGTCACTCCAATTACTTTAATAAACATTTGTTTTAAAAGCCATGGGCAGAGACAAGAAGGGGAACAATAAGGAAGTGTTACCAATTTCAGAAAAGCTTCAGGGAATAGGTGAGATTTGAGGAAATGCTTGATTATGGAAGAATACCATATTAGGGAGCTATAACAATTTATGAAGAAGAAACTCTAAGTCAACAAACATAAACATGAATGTGCGTAATTGGCTAAATAATTGAAGCAATCTGAGTCTGCAAAGTCTTTATTTTTGTTTAATTATCTTTGCAGTATTTGTTTCATGGTAGTTTTTGTTCTCCTGAACCCAATGTAGGCATAATTATAATCAGGAGTATTTTAATTAATGCAGATTGCATTTTACCTTGAGACACCTGCAAAATTTAAAGCCTAAATTATCTTTTGTAATAAAGGGTTACAGAATTTGTGCTTTCAGTTCCTATAAAAATGACAGGTGAGGTAGAAATTATGCCAATTATAGACTAGTAGTTTTCCCCCTCTTTATTGATAGCAAATGTTTTCATGCATTTTGTACCTGGAAAAATCAATTCTCAGATATCTAATAAACAGGTGATAATCTGTGGCAAAGTCTTACAGTTCACAATTTTTTATGATAGAGAAAATTTTATTTATTTTTATTTCTCTTTTACTGTATCAAGAGTGAGGTCTTGTCTTCATACCAGAATTCAGCTTTAATACTCAAACAAAAAAATGTCTTTCTCACCACTGGAAAAAGTTTCTGTCCCAAAGGATTGTGTCCTTAGAAGCAGAAAGAGCAGAGATTACTGAGTGGTGCTTTCCTTCAATGTACTAGGTAATTTCAGGTGGAATAGGGAGGGTTTTTTTAGCAAGAAATGGTGTTGGAGAAGTAAATAGTGCTTTCTACCTCATTCTGAAGTATGTCATTATTTTTGACATGGTCATGAATTTCTAAATCATATAGTTAAGTGAGGGACACATACTTCTATGTTCTGATCCACAGCTTGAGCACATAAACTTAAATATCAGTTGAGATTATAAAAGATATTATGTTCACTTGCTAAAAATATTTCTCCTGAGCTCTCATAGTCATCTCTCTTGGAAGACATGACAGGTGGGAGCTTCCTAAGAAATCCACTATGCCAGGTCCTTCAGTTCATATGCTCATAAGTGTGTCTTATTGACGTGATATGATTGAAAAAGGGACACTTGGATAGTAATACGTTTGTTATTTGTTGCACACGAGGAAAGGAAACCCACTGAAGCTATACTTTTTGGTGTAATACATCGATGACCAGGCTACTAACAGCCATTATACAGAGGCTGATGACCAAAGCTACAGATTAGGGCTGGAAAAACATTTTCTTCAGGATGCAACTGTGAAAATCCTGTTTCTTGTGACTAGTTTATGACCCACAGTGAAGTTTAAATTGAGTTGAGCAAGGTGGCCAAATCCTTCTGTTATCAAAATGAAGCATATTATCAAAAGAAAAAAGGCACCTACTGATCTATACTGGCTGTTCTATTGCTGATTTTATCTTCTTGATGGTAAGGCATGTTTATTTCCTTTCACTGGAATGGAATATTTGAAGGGTTCTGAGGAAAAGGCATCAAAAGGAAAATTCTATTGATAGAAGTACAGAAATAGAAAGCAGCTGAGAGATTCTTAGTATGACAAGAGTGTTCAATAAAAGCTTTAATATAAGGTCAAATCTATTCTAATCAATCTTTAAAGCATTTGGCCTTAACAATCTGACTTGCATGTGCACAACATCCATGCTAGTTTTATGTGGTTTAGAATTATAAGTAACACAGAATACCTATATGCCTAAATTAACTCATCCAGAACATCGGGTCCCAAGCTGTGGTATGCATACCCATTGGGGTACGTGCTGGATCATTCAGGCATATGCAAAAAATACTAAGAATCAGTAATGGAGAAAAAACAAGTAAAGTAAAAAAAATGTTAGTTATGAAACAATAAATGTTAAGTTTGAATCACTGTCAATGAGACACTTCAAAATTAGATTACATTAGGAATGATGTGAATGAGGGAGTGGGTATGAATGCTTCTCCCAAACTCTACTACCAGTCATCATGCACAGTTTCAGAACAATCTATTCGTGACATTTCTAGAACTTCCCCAAACATACATATATACATTGTTAGCCAGATTGTTAGATCCGTTTAGTGATTGATGGAGTAAAAGCAAGGGCATTGTCTTTCATTGTGATTCTTTTCAACTCATTTTGTTGTTTTTTTAATGTAATGTTGAACATAGCTTCAGTTACTATTGTCAGTGATTTTTAAGCACGTCAGTTATGGATCCATGGTTGAAAACAGAAATGGTTAAAAAAAACAAAACTTGGTGTGGATTATAACCTGCCACCAAGTACTTCCCAGCACGTGTCCACAGCTATGAATATACCCACACTGGGAGATGCTATAAAGGTGCATGCCTCAGATACTACACAGAAGAACAGGACATACTCTTTAGAGTACTGTATTTTTCACTCCATAAGACGCAAGTTTCCTGCCTGGACCCGCTCTCCTTCCATGCAGTCCCTGCTTTCTGATCTGGCTACAGGCTTCCCCACGGCATCATTAAGGTCCCCAACGTGCACTCTTGTTTGCAGTATTCGCTCCATAAGACGCACACACTTTTCCCTCCACTTTTTTTGGGGGGGGAAAGTGCGTCTTATGGAGCGAAAAATACGGTATAGTATATGTGGGTTTCTATTTGTAGGGGATGATGACTGTCCTAAGCCTTCATGTGTTATTTGTGGTGCAATATTATCCAACAGTTGCATGAAACCCTTTCTGCTCATGTGACATTTAGAAATTAAACCTCCTTGTTCAAAAACAAATAAATGCATTCTTTCGGCACTTAAAAAAGTGTCCAGGGAAAGCCGGGACGGCTCAGCGGGTTGAGCGCTCGCTTTGAGGCCA